>QARZ01040658.1:0-36051 GCA_013407115.1 Glycine latifolia
AAAAAAATAAAAGTGTCTGCTTCCCCATGTCTATTGTCTATTTGTTGGTCACAACATTCCCGCGTCATTTTATTAGTTCAAGGGACGGCCAAAAAGCAAAGACTAAGTTTGACAAAGAATCTTCTCTACTAAGAAAAACCACAAAAAGTGAAAGCAAGATTATATTTCTATTGTTATTATATCTTATACAACATTTTTTACCCTAATTTAATTACAAATTATTTTATAATTAAAATATTAAATTTTGAAATAATTAATTTAAAAGTTACGAAGATTTGACCATATAAAAAATTATACTTGCAATTTGTTAAAGCAATTTTTTTAATCTCTTCTCGTAACTTTAATTATCTTATTATTTAAGTTTCTAGCTATTAATGTATTAAAAAGTATACGAATATAATTTCTCCAAATCCCTAACATGCAAAGGAAAAAGAAAACAATAATAAAATTAGAGTGACAGACAAAAAGATCCCAAAAGCTTCAAATGTCTAAAGGTTCTTGCAGATTGATCAAGATAGGCACCCTCTTTAATACCATTTTCTTATCTTGTGGCTTCCACTGAACACTTTCACATTCAAACCATATTACCAAGAATTCCAATTTAATTACTAAGAACTACACGCTTTCACTTTCTAAACTTGTTTTAATTGATCCAGCAAAAGAAAAAACTTGTTTAAGTTGATATTAATTTTTATGTATTTTAACATTTTCGAAAGTGTTTTTATGCATCTAATTATTTACACTACATGATAAATCACAATAATCACTTAAGATGAAATAGTTAAATGCCTCGTACATAATCTCTAAGAGACGAAAAAATAAAAACTATTTTCAAAAACTTAAATTTCATAAATATAAAAAAAACTAAAGACAATACTTTTATTCAATAAATTTGAACATGAGATAATAATAAAAAATGTTATAAATAATATAAATATGCATGGTTTCGTAACAAACAAGAACCTCCTTTTTCTACGCTATTCACAATTTTCCGATACAAGTAGCTTCTCTTAACAGAATGCATCGTTTCTCCCAGCACAGCCAAATGAAAACGACATGAGATAGATACCACAACCTAAAACGCACTGTTTCGAAACCAACCCATCGCAAGTTGAAAGAGAAAAAAAAGAATGGGCACTGTTCGAAAACTGATCGTGGAGGTGGTGGGCGCTCACAACCTCGTCCCGAAGGACGGCCACGGAACCTCCAGCCCTTACGTGGTGGTCGACTTCCACGGCCAGCGGAGGAAGACTCGGACCACGGTCCGCGACTTGAACCCGGTCTGGAATGAAACGCTGTCGTTTAACGTCGATAATAATGTTAACATTTTCGGTGACACGCTCGAGTTGGACGTTTACCACGACAAGACTTATGGCTCCACACGCAGACATAACTCCCTCGGCCGTATCCGCGCCTCAGCTCCACGCAGTTCGTCAACAAAGGCGAAGAGGCTCTTGTTTACTACGTTTTAGAGAAGAAATATCTACTCAGCATGATTCAAGGAGAAATCGGTTTGAAAATCTACTACGTTGACCAGGAAGCAGAGAAAGTAGTTGAAGAAACACCACCACCAGCACAACAACAACAACAAGAAAAAGAAAACGTTGAACCTCTTCCTCCAGCGACAGTTCCAGCTGCTGCAACTGAAAAACCTGAAGGTGAAGCGTTGGATCCGTTGTTAGAAGTGAAGCGTCTGTGTCGAGGTCAAATTCGGAAATAAGGTTCAGCGGAATTGGCAACGGTGCTACTGCACCTCCGCAAGCAATGAGAAGGTCTGCATCAACGGCGAGTTTTGCAGCATCAGAGGCGTCGAGTGAACCTGGCAGCATGATGACGGTGATGGAACGGTCGTCGTTTGATCTGGTGGAGAAAATGCACTACCTCTTCGCCCACGTCGTCAAAGCGCGTTACTTGCCCACCAACGGAAACCCCGTCGTCAAGATCGCTGTTTCGGGGCAGCACCACGTCACGTCCTTGCCCGCGCGCAAGACCACCGTGTTATTCGAATGGAACCATACCTTCGCATTAGCACACGACGCACCCGATTCCTCCACCCCCACCACCTCCGTGCTGGAGGTCTCTGTGTGGGACCCACCACCAGCTTCCGAGGCTCTGTTGCTGTTGGGTGGAGTGTGTTTCGACGTCAACGAGATTCCCGTGCGGGACCCACCGGACAGCCCTCTAGCCCCACAGTGGTACAGATTGGAAGGCGGTGGGGCCTCCCACGGCGACCTCATGATCGCCACGTGGATGGGAACGCAAGCAGACGAATCGTTTCCCGGCGCGTGGAAGAGTGACACGTTCGCTCATGTGAACTCCAGAGCCAAAGTTTATCAATCGCCGAAACTGTGGTACCTTAGAGCCACTCTTCTAGAAGCTCAAGACGTTTTTCTGCCATTAGCCTCATCCAAGGAAGCGTGTTTTCAAGTAAAGGCCAAACTCGGATTCCAGGTGCTGAAATCCAAAACAGTGGTCACTCGAAATGGCACCGTTTCATGGAGCAACAACCAAGACTTTATTTTTGTAGTTGCAGAGCCCGTGAGCGACCACCTCGTGTTCACTTTGGAAAACCGGCGACCAGATTCGCCGGTGACAATTGGAGTCCTCAGAATACCTCTACTCGCTATTGAGAGAAGGGTCGATGATCGGAGCGTGGCGTCGCGGGGGTTCACCTTTGACAACGAGATTGACGAAAAAGCAGCAGGCCCAGGGTGCACCTGCGGTTATGCTTCGACGGCGGGTATCACGTGATGGACGAGGCAGCTCTGGAAGCCACCGGTTGGCAAGGTCGAGCTTGGCATAATTGGTTGCAAGAACTTGCTACCGATGAAGACGGTAAACGGTAAAAGCTCCATGGACGCGTACTGCGTGGCCAAGTACGGTGACAAATGGATACGCACGCGAACTATTTCTGATAACATGGAACCCAAGTGGAATGAACAGTACACGTGGAAGGTTTTCTCACCATCGTAGTACTCGACATGGAAAATGACAAGAATACCCTTATAGGAAAAGTACGCGTGCGTATCTCTACGCTGCAAACAGGGAAAGTGTATAAAAGCACTTACCCGCTGCTGGTGCTGAGTCCTGTTTCGGGGTTGAAGAAAATGGGGGAGATGGAGATAGCGATAAGGTTCGTTCGGACGACTCAACGGCTAGATTTACTCCAAGTGTACTCGCAGCCGATGCTGCCGTTGATGCACCATGTCAAACCGCTGGGGCAGGTCCAGCAGGAGGCGCTGCGGAACACAGCGGTGAGCATGGTGGCGGGACACCTGTCCAGGGCGGAGCCGCCGCTGAGGAAGGAGGTGGTGTTCTACATGATGGACGCGGACACGCACAACTTCAGCATGAGGAAAGTGCGCGCCAACTGGTACAGGATCATAAACGTTATAGCGGCCATGGTAGGTATTGTACGGTGGATAGAGCACACGCGCGGATGGAGGAATCCAACGGCCACTATATTAGTGCACGCGCTACTGGTGATGCTGGTGTGGTTCCCTGATTTAATCATTCCCACGTTCTGTTTCTACGTTTTTGTGGTGGGCGCGTGGAACTACAGGTTCAGGACGCGTGAGCGGCTTCCGTATTTGGACCCTAAGATATCTTTGGCGGAGGTTGTGGACAGGGAAGAGGTTGATGAGGAGTTCGACGCAGTGCCGAGTAACAAAGCGGGTGATGTGGTGCGCGTGAGGTATGACAAGTTGAGGGCAATGGGTGCGCGCGTGCAGACGGTGTTGGGGGATATGGCCACGCAAGGAGAGCGCGTGCAGGCGCTGGTGACGTGGCGGGATCCACGCGCCACGGGGATATTTATGTTCTTGTGTTTGCTCGTGGCGTTCATGCTGTATCTTGTGCCTTCCAAGATGGTGGTTATGGCTTCCGGATTTTACTATCTCCGCCACCCTATCTTCCGTGACAGGCTTCCATCGCCGGCGCTCAACTTCTTCAGAATGCTGCCCTCATTGTCGGATCGAATCATTTAGATTTTTTTTTGTTGGATGTGGTAAAGCAATGAGAGACAACAGGTTAAAATGCATAAATAGGTATATAAGAAACATGGTTTTTTTGATTTTTTTTTTAGTATTACTTGCTGAATTGAATGCAGGGATGATGAGGTGTAGTATGTTGTTGTCATTGTCTTTTTTTAATACTAACTCTTTACTCTTTTTATTTATATAACAAATGAAAGTGTCTATTTTTTTTTCTTCCTTAATTATTATTTACTCTGTTAAATATTTTTATACTTTTAATTTTAAAAAATAATTTGCGTACACTTTTTAGGTGTCTATATTTCTAGTCAAGTATTAGAAAGAGAAGCAAGATAAATATTATTCACCTTGACACTTGTTCTGTGTGATGCTATACTGTGCATTGTAGGGCTTTGGAGTCTGTCAAATAGCCAGATAATTCAAATTTCAGATGGAACAAAGACACCATCGTGATTTTTATTTTTAATATAAAAAAAAATAAGTTGGAAGCGTAAAGTGTTCATAGGAACCAAGTTAAAAGGAAAACAAATCACAAGAAAAAGAAAAAGAAATGATAAAAAAAAATACGGTAGATAGGATCTCAATGATTTTGTTGCACCTAATTAAAAGGAAAGGTGTATAGCTTCTCAAATTCTCAGTTGGGGGAGGAACCATATCAAAATATCTCTTGGGGTGGAGAGAGAGCAGATTATTCATAAAACTTTTGCAGCATATGTACAATTTTTCTAATGAAAATTCATAAAAAAATGTACCAACTATTTTTCAGTCTATGTAGGTGTACACTGTTGTTCCCTTGGACTAGAAAAAGTTGCTCAGTGTTGGACTTTCTTAAATTTGAAACCAACAAATATTTTATGTTTGTGATACTATTCTGTGTATTAATTATAGGCACAAAATTAATGTTTAGCCCTTAAAATTTTCCCTGGTTTACTAATACTATTATGCCTTGCCTGGAATGTAAATTGCACACACTATATGATAGGAGCTACGAATAATTGATGGGCAAGTGCAGTAATCTGGGAAGAGGTGAGGCTCGTAATAGCAAAAAGCATGACAATGTTAGCAGAAAATGCTGAGATGAACTTTGCTGCTCTCAATGTTAGCAGAAAATGTTGAAGATTTTTATTAGTTGAAGGACATTACCTACTGACAAGGTCATAAACGGTTCAAAGATATATGTTTTCTAGCACATTTAGCTTAGATTTTATAATATGTTATTTTTTTATCCGAATAAAATTTGGTTATGTATAAGATGATTGTATCTTAAGGAGTGAATGCATGTTCTTTCGCCCTTTCAAATTATAATTTTACAAGGACAAAAAAAGACAATAAAATTGTAGGACTAAATTCAAATTTTGGTAATTTTACAGGAAAGAAAAACTTATTTTAGCCAAATATATATATATGAAGGAGTGGACACATGTTCTTTCGCCCTTCCAAATTATCATTTTACAAGAAAAAAAAGATCATAAATTTGTAAGACTAATTTCAAATTTTGGTAATTTTACAGGAAAGAAAAAGTTATTTTAGCCATATATATATATGTATGACATATTTATTGTTATAAACTAAATTAATTGATTTTTTTTAATCCTAATGGATTGTATCTTAAGGAGTAGACACATATTCTTTCGTCCTTCAAAATTATAATTTTACAAAAGGAAAAAAAAAGAAAATAAATTTGTAGGACTAAATTCAAATTTTGGTAATTTTACAAGAAAAAAAACTTATTTTAGCAAAAAAGTATATATTTAGGACATATTTATTGTTATAAACTAAATTAAATAATTCCTTTTGTCTTGATGAATTGATTAATTGAGTCTAATAAATATAATAAAAGCAGTATATTAAAATTATAAGATTATTTTATAATTAAAATATTTAAATAATTCTGAAATAATATTCTTAAAATACGATTAAGGTTTAAAAAAACAAGTTTAATGATTAATAATTTAATATACATATGGTGTGTCCAAATCCCAGGAGAACACTATTGTAGTAATAAAAGAAGAGCTCAAGAGCACGTGGTTTTTTCTTTTTTAACTTATAAAAACCCAAATCAGGTGAGTTATGGAAGATGTGTATTTACCTTCATCTCAACCACACAAATTTAGTGAACTCACATCTAACGGACCTTGTTACTTGTGCATGGTGCAAGACCCACACATCTTGTGCATGGTAGAATCCGTCTTTATAAACCTCTGAAGTCTAACACTGTTTTGGCAAAAACACTGTTGTAGTTAATCATAATGCCTCCCTACCCAACAACTGATAGGATAGCAATTGGCAAACACTTTTCTTTTTTGGCTTCTTTCATTATTTTAGGGCACCGGCTTAACTTCCAATAATTGGTACTACTAATTTGCTATCTTGATTTTGATTTATATGCTAAGTTATCTATTTTAGTTTGAATTTCAAGGAGCATTCTTGGATTGTTCGGTTTCAAAATCGTGGTATAACATGTATCTTCTCCCTTTCTGATCATGGAATAGATGAAATAAACTCCCAAAATACAAATTTTAGTCAATATCTTTGTTGTAGAAGCAAATAACATAAAAACAAGGATTATATTGTGTTTTTAGAAATTTAAAAATTTTCCAAGATTGAAAACAAGTTTATCATCCGATGTATATAAATCTAAAAAGACTTAGAGAAATTTTAATTTAAACTTTATCAGACGATAAGAAAAAAATATTTATAAAACAAAATAAGATATAAGATTAAAAAATAAATTCAAATTATTTGTCGGTTAAAGTAAAGAGAGAAGCACACACAAAATTATTTGTCGGTTTGGATGTAGACAACTTGGATTTGGATGAAAACTTGGATCCAGTCCAAGTTGGAGAGGATGAAACTACACCACCACCTTTAGATGATTTGGACATTATTGATTTGAATGGTGAAGATGATGGAATTGAAAATAATGGAGTTGAAGATCTCTTGGGCAGTCATGATTTTAACTTGCAAGATTATTTGCTTTAGATGGATTGTTGTTTCGGGACTAGGAAAGCCTTTTATTTTTTTAAAAACTAGGATAGGGTTACAACATTCTAACTTGCTGCTTTGTAATTAGAAAAGGCTTATTGTTTACTATTTTGAAACTAGATGGGGTTACTATATGATTATATATGCATATTTTAGCGTTTTTTTTTGCTTATGATGTTGAATACAATTATAGAAGCTTAATTATGTTTTTCAAGTGTCATATTGTGATTTATGTGCATATATATGAATTTCTTAAATTTTGTATAATGTTACGATCTCTCAATTAAGTGACTTTTTTATATCAGATATCATTACAACCGATATCAAAAGGTAAAATTGTTTATCTTTAACAAATAATTTTTGGAACTACCTAACTTGGTTTTAAAAAAAAATTGTCAGCTGTGGCAAAATGTGCAAAAATTGAAAATTTGGATGCTAAAATTTGCAAAAATAAAACTTGGATTTTAAAAGTTGAGTAGTACAATTTATAATTAAGGTAATATTTTTATTTTAAGTTGCCTTTGGTTAGAGTTATTATTGATAATGAGATTAGGGTTTCATATGCTTCCAGTTATTTGGAGATATATGGTGCATATTTTTAAAAAAAATTTAAACAAACGAATCCAATATCATCTACTTGTAAGCAAACCTTGATGTTGGCATATCAGTTTTTGAATGATCGGGGCTTTTGGTGTCGTCCTTGTGATCAATTATGTATTCCTCCTGAGATGGTTTCCGTAAAAGTAGTAATAAATAAATAAATAAACAATAAAACGAACCCAGTATATGACGCATACTTGTTTGAAAAGACGAGTAACTTTCAAAAAGAAAAAATGAACATTATCTTAAAAATGTGTACAATTTACTTTGCTTTTTATCAGGTCAAAAGGAAAAAAGATAAAATCAGTGTAGTAAATGATAGAACAAGTCATACAATCTTTAAAAAAATAACAATTCATTTATTTATAATATATTAAATTATATTTTACATTGTACATCTCGGTACTAATCTAGTTATAACTAAAATCATGCACTGCTGATCATTATGAGAGAACTTAGTTTTTTGACATAATGATTAATATTAAAAATAAGATAATATGTATCTGCTAATTTGATTAAAAACAAAAATCGTTTAGATCAAGGAGTCACTCAAGCAAAAATAGCTGTATGATGCTCTCAGCAAATCAAATCTCGAGTTTTTCTTTTTTCTTCTTCCCCTATCACATTGTATTTCGGCAACTACAAGCTCTCATATGACTGCAAATTTCAAGTTTCCCCCTTAAATATAAAAGGAAAATAAATAATCTACTACAGTAGTAGCCATCTAACCTCAAAATTTTAGAACTCAACCAGCAAATGTTGCCTCAACTCTATTCTCCTGCTCGCTGAGAACTAACACTACCTCCTTTCCACCTATTAATTCTACCATTACCAGTCTACATCTCCAACTATAAAAACGTTGCAGGTAGATGATTAAAACCGGCCTTACATGCATGCCCAGTTAATCATAGCTCATCATGACCTTCAGATTGCTCAGTAACCGTCTCTTTGCTTGTGCCTTCTGAGCTGTTAGCAGATGAATCACTTGAAGAGGAACTATCAGCTGAGTTAGAATCAGAAGTCTCTGTATTCTGCCCACTGCTCTTAGTTTCGTTCTTTACGGGCTTCTCAACCTTAGGTTTGGGCTTGGGAATTCTATTAATACTGGCAACCTGTATATGTACATCAACAAGAAATGGCACTGCTTTCTTAGAGCTGTAAAATCACATGCAATTACACTGTCTTGTGATTTAGACAAGTAGAAGAGACAAGTACCTTGGTTTGCAGATCAAGCACCTTCAGATATACTTCTTCAGATGTAAATGCTGGCTTACTGAATCCAGAAGTCCTTCAAAACAAGTACAGAATAAGAAATTAATAACTAGTTAGGCAGTTACATTAAAACTATTGTGTGCACATTGCAATTTCCTCAATGATCAAACTCAAGTTGGCAGTGAGCAAAGTGGAAAAGTGAATAATACTTTACAAAGCCAGACAGGTCCATTTTCTTAAATATTCAGAAGTGCATAAATGAAAAAGTACAATATGGTCTCAAAAAGGGATATAATCTAAAATTTGAAGCCATTTCAAAGGATAACTTAGATTCATAACATTAAGGTTGCACTTTTTCATGGAATATTATATCCAGTTAAAGAAAAAAAGAGGTAAATGTTTATACAGGCAGCCGCTCATGAAGATACTTCTTTCGACTCTTTTGCAAAGTTCACACATAATATTGACATGACAAGGTAAAAAACAAACTTCAATAACAACTAAATTACAAGAACTTACTTCTTTTGCTCAGCTTCTTTCTCATCCAACCAATTCTTCAATTTTTCAGAACTTTTTATGACCTTGCAAGTTAGGTACCAAAAAACAATGAATTTTCTGAAGGTAACACCAGCTTTAATAGATTCAAAGTTATTGAAATCAAGTTAAACCAAGTACCTCGTCTACTCGTTCTTGTGGAAGCCAAGGCTTCTTTGCTTTCCACTCTTGAACAATCTGCAGATGTCGATGTTTCAAGTTACATTAGAAATAGCTGGCTGAAGATAAATAGATAATTTTATAAATCCCAATATACAATAAAATGCTTCTAACATCTATCAGCCAATCAATTGCGCATGGTAAATGTTTGGTTCACCTAACTAACACCTTTTTAATGCATTGTATTTTGATTATATGATTTCCTGGGTGAATGTGTCCATATGATTTTCTAGCAATGGGCACATGAGTGCTGACATGATGAAAACTGGATAAACAACAGATAACCACTTCAATGGAAGTTGCCTGTTGTATCAGATCAATTTGAACCCTGTCCCTTTTGATATCTAATATCTCAAGTTCTCAACAAAGGCAACAGATGACCAATCTCTACATTCTTTCAAATGAAAGATGCTAAAATGTAATAGAAATAATAAAGACACAGTCTTGTTATAATATTACAGTGCCTACTGAGCCAACATAAGTTTACAACAATAAACTACCCATGTATCAAAGGGATTAACAAAAACAACAATGTTCACCAAGCCTTATTTCACTAGTAATGTGTTTAGATAGAGAAATAAGTTATTAATCCAATTTCAGTGAGAATTTAAATTTTTATACATTATAATATATATTTTTTGGATAGGGTATTTAAAAAGTATTTGAAATTTTAGTAATTTATGAAAATATTTTCATTATATAAAATTATAGAATTTCAAATTCAGTCATAAAAGTCATTTTCTCTTTCTATCTATCTATCTCTTCTCTCTCTCTTCCCTCTTTTCCTTCTCTTCTCTCCCCCCTCTCTTTCTCATATCTCTCTTCTCTTCTCTGCCTTTCCCATCTCTATTTCCTCTCTCACTCTTCTCTTTTTCTCCCCTCTCATCCTATTTTCTCCCTTTCCCATCTCTATTTCCTCCCTTGCTCTTTTCTACCCTCTCTTGCTTGTTAAAAATGAAATTTTGCATATGGTGAAAAATTTGGAATTTAAAAAATATGAATTGCTTTATCCAAACAAAACATTTAAAAAATAAGGAAATTTAAACTGAAGCAATTCAAATTTCAGACATTTCAAATTCCTTGAAATCTTAAAAGTCTTCATCCAAACACAACCTAGGAGTGCTTGCTTAGCTACAAGGATCAATTGACATAATTCAACCCTACCAAAAACAACTTTCGGCTTCAAAAAGAACATGAAGAAAATAAAAAGCACTAAAGCACTTCACATGAAAAGTTTGTTGATGATACCTGTTTCAACTCATCAATGTATTTATGAGCATGCTCAACTGCTGCTGGCCGAGCTGTATGCTCTTTTAACCTGAAACAGATGTTAACCAATTCATAAAAAAACTTTACCACTAAAAAGGCATGCAGAGTGAAATTGATAATTATACTGAATATAACAGACCTGAAGAAAATTGGATCTCCAACAGCTTTTAATTGATCTAGATGCTCTTGAAACTCTGTGGCATTGGCATCTTCACCATCTGTATACAACCAATCTTGCACCTGACAATGCAAAAAGCTTAAGTCAATATTCTTATAAATAACATTTATTTTCAGTTGCCCAAGGAAAAGGGTTAACCTGATTAAGCTTCTCAATGAAGGACTGGCGTTCCTCACTTGTAGAAACTTTTTCAAATTCCTCAAGAGTTTCAATCTGGTAAAAACATGAGAAGCATTAAGAACAAATTGAATAAAATAGCCATATTAACAATTAGAAAAACAAATAGTTAAATTAGTACTTTTTAAACATTCTAAAATGAACAACAACAGGCATAATGTTTATACAGTCAGTTAACCTATAAAATAATTTAAGAAGCATTATTCCTCAAACCCAATAAAAATACATGGCAATCAGAAAAATACTCCAAACAAATGCAGATGATGCCAAATGCAAGGACAAAAATAAAGAGGAAGATCAATGGATGGGGCATTATTATCTTAAGTTAATTTGGCTGCAGGCTAGGGAGCTTTGGGTTTAGAGAAATACTCATTCTCGTTCTTTCATTTCTTAATTCTCTTCTGATGGTTTTTTTTCTCAAAAAACATAATCAAGACCAAGTGTTAAACTCCCTCAGTATAAACTTAGTCAATCTTTTAAATGAATCTCTGAAAGAAAATTGAAAATCTTTCAAGGATAAATATTTACCCATCACATAATAGATGAAGGCTGTTAACAAAACGTATTGTTTTCTACCAACCTTTTCCTTGGTAGTATATATATATCCTTCTAAATTATTTTTTAACTCAGCTGTTCTTTTTCTGTCAGCATCTTTTTGATCTAGTACTTGTAATTTTCTTTTGGCTTCAGTAAGAAAATCTTGTGATAGAGACATTCCAAATCCAGTCATCTTCTCAACTATCTGCCACCAGCAAAAAGCAAAAACAGCAAAGAAGCAAGTTTATTAGAACTTATTTCAATTTTTTCCCCAAAAATCACCAGTCAGTTTAAGTAGTCACAAAAATAAGGGTGCCAGTTAGCTTTCACCTTCAATGGTACCCTAAAAGTCCGCTTTTTCAGCTTTTTCTCTGTAGCAGGCTCAGTGGCAGCTTGCTCCTCTGCACTAATGTTGGATGCCTTATTAACCCCACTATCAGTGTCTACACTTTCGTTGTTTTCCTCAGTACTATTACCAGCAGCAGATTCAGCTGAAACATTTGATGAAATGGTTGAATTCTCTATGGTCAAATTCTTCCTAGGAACTTCCACCCACTCTGTTATTTCAATAACAGCATCTGCCCGATCCAGAGAAAGAATTCCACTTCTACTAAGAGAAAAATGAATGTTTGCCTTGATGGGGGATGACAGATTCCGAGATGAGTATCTAGAAGAACAGAGGAGAAACATTAATAGAAGGGCATTGGAGATTCTAAATTTTACATGAAAAGCAATTCCTCAAGGGGCTTAAATATGCAATCTGCCAACAAAACTTCAGGAATTTTTTTATTCTTACTTCTGACTTGCATCTGTCAAACCAGATATCTGGTATCGAGCAATTTCGGGAGAGGTAACACCAGGAGGCAAATAATTATCACTTTCATAAGCTAATGAAACTTCAAAATCTTTGTTATGGTTAACGGATCTAAACATCTGGTAAGTAAACAATGGATTAATAAATTTGGAGAATATAATTGATAAATTCATTCTTCATATAATATGTAGTCACATTGAGCATTTAATCATCAATAGATTTACCTTACTTGGGACTTTCTTCATTCGTGGTACAAGTAACTGCCTAGAGCTTTCATCTTTTAAAAGATCAGGACCATTCAACTCAACCACAAATCCATATAAGGAACCATCAACCATTCCTAGTTTGCGGTTCAATTTGATTCCATCACTTAAATTTGCAGCATGCAGAGCTGCACCAAGTACTATTGCTTCATCAGCATCAAGATGCCTATCAAGTTCTTTTCTCCCAAGGAATTCTTGAAGCTTAGCCTGTAATAATATGAACATAAAAACGATAAACCAACCTCTATACATTAATCCTGGACAGCTGAGTAATATACTTCATCTGTGAGACTAAAGCTCAAACACTATATCATATAATACATAGACAAAATAAAGTGCTGCAATTCCATTTGACAATAAATAGATACCAAATATAAGTTGATAAATACGTCATGAATTCCATACATTCAAACTTTTTAGTATTTGAAATAAAAGAGGTTATGCAATTTAATATATTCATGTTGCCAATCTCTCCATTGAAATCTTTATGCTCACATTTGAGCCATCAGTTGAGCCCTTCCTTTTTCTTCATTATTCAAATCAATAAAAAAAAGTAGCAAGCATAACTTCACATAAAATAGGGTCAAGCTTCGACAGCATGAATAACTAAGATTGACATATATATATTATAGAATTGTTGAATTTCAAGTGAAAAGAGAATGAGAGAAAATGACAGAAAATTGAGTGAGTCTGAAATTCTTTCTGTATAACTGTGTTTCTGGTACAAGAAAAGAATTAGACTTGTTTGCTGAGTGCAAATCTAAATGTACAGGAAACTGTGCAACAGAAACAGTTGCAACTGAATCAGTTCAATTGAACAGAGTTGTAACAAAACATTTTGAGTTTTGATCAATATCTAACTTTACTTCTGTTATATAACAGATGAGTGTGCACTTGCTGTGTATAACAGCTAACAACAAACTAGCAGAGCAACTGCAGTATACAGACAGCATACAACTACAGGAGACAGATACAGTTGTATACTGTAATATGAATCATAAATTTGTCAAAACTAGGCTTATCCTGTACATAACAGATGGTATATGTATGGTAAACAAATGTTGTTGACTATCAAGCATGGAGTTCAATATCGTGCAGCTATCTGCAGATCAAATCCCACCGTTGCCTGAAGGAAAAAGAATATTAATCAAACCTGTAATTTTGGCACTCTGGTGGCACCTCCAATCAACTCCACTGCATATATTTGCTCCAGTGACAGGCCAGAATGCTCAAGCACCTCTTTCACAGGTAAGAGCGATTTTTCCCAAATGTCTTCACAGAGCTCTTCAAATTTCTCGCGGGTTATTGTGCTCCTGTAAGAAAGGGAGCCTTGTGTGAAGGAGTCTTAAGCATTATATGCAGTACAATTGTATAAATATATAATAACTTGATAATCAAGTAAAATTTTATTTTCCTTGTCATTTTATTGAGATAAGTCTACGCATTTCACTTAAAAAGCTTGAGCATATAAGGGAATTTCATTCTACAGATGTATTTCTCGACTTAATTTGAAAAAAGGAAGAAGGAGACAGTTGTGTAGAAAGTAAAGATTATCTAAACATTTGCAGACGGTGACAAATTAGTGGGACTTAATTTGAAAGAAGGAAGAAGGAGACAGTTGGGGTCTCCTTGGAAAATAACTGTTCCACTACTCCACCTCAGTTTTTTGGACACGTCTATTTTGCAAACTGTTTAGTAACATTCCTTGCGGAAAAAGCTAGAAGAATACGGTAGAGGAGTATATATAGAGCACATGAATATTTGAGGGAGAAAAGGTTTAGTGGACAGTTTTTGCGATAAGCTGGGGGCAGTATGCAGTGGAGGATATTTTACTACTTTAATATTATTAGGGGTAAAATGGTCTAAAAATGTGGAGACCAAAAACAGTTACACAAAGTTGTATCCCCTTTATATATTGGTGTAGATATGTAACTCAACTCCTAAGACTGATGCCCCTTTCTCAACTCTCAGCTATCCAGTAAAACCTAGGGCTCCTTCATGATAATTAATTGCAAACAACTAACAACTCAAGCAACTACTAGTCAGCCATATGAAAGCTAAACTATTTTTTAATGGGAAATGCTATTATCAACAATTCCTTTTTCTATGATTTTCCCAACTACTTTTTACCCAATGAAAATTCTAGGACATGCTTTTACTGAAGGGTTGGAGCAGGTCAGATCACAATTTCCTAAGACTGGTGCCACTTTACTAACTCTCAGGTAGTCAGTTGAAGCAAAGGCAAACTGTCTTCTTGATATCTGCCTTCGCTGTTGTAATTATTTTACAGGGAAGCTATGATGCATGGGTATTCCTATCCAATTCCAATACCCATACTGGATATGTTTCCAACACAACTCAAGTGCATAGATACATAAGGATACATACCCAATAATCATATCACTGACATAAAACTTGGCCCATAAACGAATAGTAAGTTTTGTTACTGAGGGGTTTAGTATGCTACTAAACGAGACTAAATGCTAATTCAATCCCTTCAAAAATCATTTAGAAAAGACAAAACATCCCTCCCTCCAATACAAAAAAATGTGTTCCTACATCCTAGAAATATTATCAGTTGAATTGGTTTTTTCAAAAAAATAAAAAGTACAAAATTCTTTTAGATTAAATATTTTCCATATTAGTTTGCCATGATAATATATATGATCAAAATTGGATGTTGTTTTCCTTGCTGTTGTCGTTCATAATATTAATAAATTAATAAAGTACTCATAAGCTAAAGAGGATGTTAAAGTACAGTGTAAAATAAGGTTGCACCATGATTCACATTACAAACTACCAACTTTTGTTAAGTCCCATAGAGTATAACATACAAATTCATAAAAATCAGGAATACAATTTTAAAATCCACGTACCTGAAATCGACGTCATCATGAAGCGATTCAACTGAAATAGGAGCTGCTGTGTTAGCACTAAGAATCTCTTTTGTTCTTTTAACCTGTTTCTTCAGCTTAGCCATAGCCTTGGGGAACTTCCTGACATCGATTCCACCTCCAACATGTGTATTAAACTGATCCGCAAAATACTCGACCAACCGCAGCTCCATGTGCAGACCACCGAGCTCCGGGTTCCAGCGCACGTCCTTCACCTGAAACTGATTCACCGACACGCTCTTCCCGTATTCCTTCCCCTTGTACGCAGAGAAGTACACGAGCGCCGCATAGCTGCTGCTCGCGCCCATGTCGTAGAAGATCACGTGCCGAGACTCGTTCGAGAAGTCTTTGTCGATCCCGTACTGCAGCGCCGCGCCGGAATGCTCATTTATCAGAGACAAAACGTTAATCCCCGCTAACTGCGCCGCCGCAAGCAACCCTCTCCGCTCCGCCTGTCCCATGTACGGCGGCACCGTGATCACCGCGTCCTTTATCGGAATCTTCGCATGAAACTCTGCCAAATTAGCCGCGTAACCTAACACCATTGCCACCAGCTCCTCGGGGGAGTAAACGGCGTCGTCGTTTTCGCTTTGGAAACTCACGCCACCTCGTGAATCTTCCTTGGTCTCGAAGGGAAGGTACATTGAGTTGAGAATCCTCTGCGCTGAGGCGTAGGGTTTCGCCATGAGATCGCGCATCTGGGAATAGACCTTCTGCGGGTAGCGCGCGGCGAGGCCGGCGGCCTCCTCACCGAGGAGGCGGTCGCCGTCGTGGAAGGACACCAGCGCCGGGGATTTGCGCTTGGACATCTCGTTGATCGCAACGGAGATCGGGGATTGGCCGGGCTTGAGGTTCACCACCGCCACCTTCACGGATTCGGAACCTAGATCTACGCTGAAGACCGCAGATTGCGACGGAGAGAACAGGAGCGCAACGGAGAACAGCGCCAGTAGCGCCACCTTCGACGACGCCATTTTTTGCGGCGTTTGGCCGCTGAGACAGTGAGGGAAAATTAAGTGAATGTGTTTTGTGGGAAAATGAGAAAGAGCGTGGTTGCCGTGGTGGTGAATTTAATGAAATGAACAACAATAATGACAGTGAAACAAAACGAGTTTGTTTGGAGAATTGGAGGGCATTTTACGGAGGAGGAAGTGTGACAGAGTGAAGAAGGATTTAGCCAGTGATTAAAGGACACGTGGAAGAATGTACACGTGGCGAGAACTGAGATGGTGTGTGGTGTTGTTCTTGAGTCGTCCTTCACCCTTTTGCTGAAGGTTCTCGCGGAGTCAAGAGTCTAGATGCCGTAAATGACGCTTCTGACCTTTAGAGCATCTCCAATGGGAATGGGGAGATGCTTAGTGGATTTCTTAACTTAAGGAACGGTTTCTTCTTAGTTTTTCGGTGTCGGAATAAAATGATGTGGCAGAATCAATTTTTTCAGCAGATAGTGGATTCCTTAAATAAGGAACCATTTCTTACCAATAAAAAATCATTATTTTCATAGAATTTGTTATTCTCAACCATAGGAACATCAAAGTGATGAAGCAAAAGAGAAAGATGAACAGTTCCAACAAACCAAATTAAAGAACAAAGGTATTGACCATGAACAACAACGACAACAAAACAATCATTTTCAAATCAATTAGAAAGAGGGAAAATAACTAACCTGATGGTGCGACGGCAAGGGACCTCGACGGTGGACACGGTGCGAGGAAGTTGGCTCTAGTGGAGAAGACCTTTGATGAGGCGCAGAGAAGAGAGTGAAGAAGGTCATGCGCAGAGAAGGAGAAGTGAAGAAGGTCATGCTCAGAGAAGGAGAAGTGAAGAAGGCGCATCCAGAGAAGGAGAAAGAAAGAAATACGAAGTGAAGAAGCCAGGCACGTGGAAGCTTCTAGTGGAGGTCGTGGACTGTAACGACTCTCCTCGTCGCTACTGCATCTTACTCTTTATCACGTTTTTGATTGTAAGTTACCTTTAAATTGATTACAAAAATAGTCGTAAATTTCGCACGTGAACTTAATCAATATTAATAATTAAAACACGAATAATTAATGTTGAAATACCTCGTAATATATTTATATAAGAACATAATTTAGAGTGTCAACAAACAACCATGTCTAAAGTGTACATAGTTTTCAAAGGAAACAATTGATTAAGTGACGGGAGTGTAACTAGCAAAACAATAGGGTGTATCCATTAAAACAAGGGGTACATCTAGCAAAATACAACTTCTGCCCGGGTTACAATTTAATGTCATTCCGGTAACAGAACACTTCTATAAGCCGGGTTCTAACAAAAAGTGAGTTGTCACAATACAGCTCGTGGCCGGGATATGGTCCAAAGCCATACCGACATCGCAACTCATTTATAGGCCGGGTTCTAATCGAACATTATCCCGGACACTTGGCAGCTCCATCAAGAAGGAATAACTCCCAAAACTGCTTGCTACTGCCCGTCTGCTCACACAAACATGGTTCGTGATCATCACAGGTACCAAAACCACATGGCACAAGAAAATCAAAGGTGAGTTCATCATGTAAAATAATAATTAATAAATATCATCAATTATAAAAACACAACCCGATCCTTACATTATCACAACAATATTCAAACATTTCATTCACATAATCAATCATGGACAACCCGTCCAACCACTTCCACAATTCATCTTATAATGACTAGTCATGATGCATGTTCCTGACTTAACTCTTAGTCAATGCAATGTGGTACCATCCCGGACAATAGGCCAAATCCATGGTACAAATGATTCCTGCAGCTTGTCGGGGTCACTCTGTTGTGCACGGGTCTCACCCCCCATGGTGATAAGCCAAATGGGTGTTAGAAGGCTATCCCTACAGCAATGGCCCCCTAGTACATCTCGTACTCAACAATCAATCATCATATTTCCGTCATGCATGAAGTATGTCTCTTAAGGGCACCACTGTATAGACCGGTGCAGGAGCGACTTCCTTCCTGGCTAGTGTCACTATATCACCTCCCATGTACATACTCATCACCCCAAACAAGGGCACACTGATGCACTATACGACATCTCACGTCAATACATAAACTATCACCATGGCACATCAATGTATGACCCAAGCCCGGGCTCAACTCGACCCGGGTAGGGTAATGTCATACACCCCCATGGGTATTTATGTATATCCAAATGCATTTAGATTACCTATGGGCACCACTGTATAGACCGGCGCAGGAGCAATCACTTCCTGGCTGGTGTCGCTATACACCTCTCCATGCTATCAATGCATTCAAAAACTCAAGCCAATACAATGGTCAATCTCAACGTAATCACATTACTCAAAAACATACATGTAAAACGGTATGAGGTTCTAGATGTCCGAGTTGTAATTCAGCTATAACAACTCTGAAGAAAGAATCCGAATAAGGTCGAATGAAGTCGGTAGAAGTCGGACAAGGTCGGTAAAAGTTTGGTTAACTGATATCAAGGGAACCTAGTAGCTCTATTCCCAAGAATACACGAGCTCTACCAAGTAAGTAACCCGATAGCTCTTTTCCCAAGGACATACGAGCTTTGCCGAGTAAGTAACTTGGTAGCTTACAAAGAAAAGACTTTGAACTTAGTAGTTCTAAAGATAACAGCTCACCCTGGGTAAGGAACCCGATCTCTTTAAAGAAAGAAAAGAATGAACTTCTAGAGTCGACACGTGTTTGGAACCCGGTCGTTCTAGGAGAAAGAACACAAGCTTAATTGAGTAGAGGAACCCGTTTGCTCTCATCCCAAGAAGACACGAGCTCATCCGATTTAGGGAACCCGATGGCTCTATCCTCGAGAAGACATGAGCTCATCCGAGTTAAGGAACCCGATAGCTCTTTCTCAAATGACTTAAAACTCAAACTTCAAGGTACACCCCTGGGTAAGGAACCCAGTACACCTAAGGAAAAAAAAAGTGAGCCTTAGAAGCTCTTAAGGAAACAACCCCGGGTTAGTAACCCAGTATACAATTGTCCGCCAACAAGAACTAGGTTACGTTCTGCATGCATACATGCATGCTACGTAAACCATACAACCCGGTATATATACAACATGCTCAGTCTGACTTACCCAACCCGATAGTCATCTTCTTTACAAACTCATCACATAAAAACATCATCAAGTTATTTCACGCATAACACCAGAACACTTATACATATTTCATCTCAACCATGATATCTAAAATCATTATTAACATGATAAATTCCCCTTACCTTAACAGGGATTCTTTTCTTTCTTTCTAATGTGTCTTTTATTCGAACACTGGCCCTTACAGCGACCAGCAAAGGTTGGGCTCCGTTCACGAATCCTTCTTAACGGAGACGATTTTCCGCTGCTGCTACGATGGTTCTCAAAAGTTTTAAGTGGAAGAAAAGAAAGTTCTGGGTGCAAGGTTTTAAGAGAAAGAAAGAAGAGAAATACGTAGAGAAGTGAGAGTGAATTGTGCTTCCGCTTCCTGCACTGCTATTTATAGACGGAGCTATGAGACAAGTTGCCAACAACTTGAATCAGCCAGCTACCACAACCACCATAACTGCCCATTTGCATGACCAAATAGCCACCAAAGCCACCACTGTTATGCGTGCACGGACAGCTTTATTCAGCCACAAACTTTGACTTACACTCCTTAAGCACAAATATCAATGCACACACACTTTTCAGAAATTTGTAAATAATTATACTAAACAATTAATTAACACAAATATCTTTCAACTTGTAAATTTCAGGATGTTACAACTCTCCCACCCTTTTTGAAATTTCATCCCCGAAATTACCTGCTGTAAATAGAGCTAGATAATCTTCCTGCATATGACTCTCCAGTTCCCATGTTGCATCTTCTCCTGTCGGACCTCCCCAGATTACCTTAACCAAAGGAATTTCTTTCCCCTTTAGATGCTTGACCATTCTATCCTCAATCCTCATAGGTAGCATTTCATATGTCAAGTTTTCTTTTACTTGAATATTATCCAGTTCAACTACATGAGAAGGATCATGTATATATTTATGAAGTTGGGACACATGAAATACATTATGAAGATTAGAAAGAGACGGGGGTAAGGCAATTTGATATGCAACAGGGCCGACTCTTTTTAGAATTTGGAAAGGACTAACAAATCGTGGAGTGAGTTTCAGGGTTTTTAGTGCTCGGCCAACCCCGGTCCAAGGGGTAACCTTCAAAAATACATGATCGTCGTCCTCAAATTCTAGGTTCTTCCTTTTCTTATCGTGATAGCTTTTCTGTCTACTTTGGGCCGTTTTCATCCTATCCCGGATCAACTTGACCCTCTCGGTCGTTTGTTGTATCACCTCGAGCCCTAGCACCAGATTTTCATCGGGTTCTACCCAACACAAGGGTGTTCTACACCTCCTACCATATAAGGCTTCGTGAGAGCCATGCCAATGGTAGAGTGAAAGCTATTATTGTAGGTGAATTCTATAAAAGGTAAGAAACCATCCCAACTACCTCCTTGTTCTAGGACACATGCCCTCAAGAGATCTTCTAAAGATTGAATGGTCCGTTCTGTCTGACCATCAGTTTGAGGATGATATGCTGAGCTTATCCGAAGCCGGGTTCCTAAGGCTTTGTTCAACTTTCCCAAAATCTAGAAGTAAACCTCGGATCTTGGTCAGATACTGTTAGACTTTTGGCAAGCGTACCAATTTGTCATTGTAAGTTACAAAATTTATAAAAGTTCGTCTCCATAGGGACTTGATTTACTCAGATAATTCAAATAAAACTTAACAGTTTAATAGTTATGTACAATGAGTGTGAACAGAGTTTCATGTAGTTGTGGATTAACATAAATTATGAAAATTAGAAGAAGAAGCGAAAATAATAAATTTAGTGCGGAAGATTACGAATGATTACGGAAAATTATGGAAGATTACGGAAAATAATAAGACGAGTTTAATTAATTCAAGTAAAGCGTAGGATTGGATTTCATCGTTCATACCCTTAGTATTCAATTAATATTACCATGCATAAGTTATGTTCTATTATTAATGATGCACACATAAAATCACCCCAAATCGATCCCTCGTATTTGAGAATCCTAAGAATATTTATCAAATATTGATCCCTCGCATATGTAATAAATATCCCAGCGTTACGATCATATTCGTGTGCTATTTGCAATCTAAACGTTATGCTCTATTCCTAATAACGTAACGTAAAGAGTAAAATTATTCAGATCAAGTTTTAAGAGTACTTTCCAGTTAAACTTACAACCTTATTTCGTGAAACTATTGATCAAGTAGAATCAAACATTAAGTACGGAATAATTTTACCAATAATAAATAGAAAAGACTTATGCATAAATAAATATTAAAAGAGATACTTAAGGGTAAGAAGATTACATCCAATCCTTTAAGAGAAGCTAGCCAAGCATGGAGAGAACCTCTTCAGAAGAATAGATGAAATGACTCATCACCGCTTCTTTTCGGCAGAGTTTCCACACTAATCCTCACCTCTCTCACTATCCTAAGCTACCTACTAGCAATATTTGAAGAGCCTGAGGCTTAAGAACAAGCTAAGAAGCAAGGGAGGAGAAGAATTGAAAAGCATGAAGTGAAGTTTTCTCCTTGGGGTGCATGACTATTTATAGGAGGCTGGCTGCTCGAGTTCACTCGCCCAGGCGAGTGTTTTTGCCTGTGTTTGCTCGCCTGGGTGAGCTTAAAGCCCACTTGAATACCCACTTGTTGATGCCACTCGCTTGGGCGAGCCATTTAGCCTTGTTTCACTCGCCTGGGCGAGTTAAAAGATGGTTCTAGAGTCCTTCACTCGCCTGGGCGACCAGTTTATGCATGATTCACTCGCCTGGGCGAGTTAAAAGCTTAACCTTGAAGAATTCTTTGGGCCTTGATGGATTTTGGGCCTGTTTTGCTTGTAACACCTCCCATGTTTGCTTTTTTAAGCCCTTCTTGATTGCTTTGCTTGTTTGGAAGCTTCGGAACTTATCAAAATACAAAACATGATTGGATTAATTTTTCAAAATATAAGAAACATCATTTAATTAAGTACTAGAGACTATTTATCTAGTTTTTAGGGCAAGTTTGTAAACAATTTTACTGAAATCAAAAGATAAGTACCATCATTGTAAGCTTGGTTTTAACTAAAATAGGGCACTTATCAGATACTATGCTAGAAGGTACACCATGTAACCGGATAATTTCACTAATATATAAGGAAGTCAACTTTTCCAAGGAAAACCAGATATTGATGGGGATAAAGTGAGCAGACTTAGTCAATCTGTCAACAATAACCCAAATCGAATCCAACCTAGCCCGGGTTCTAGGCAAACCCACAACAAAATCCATAGAAATACTATCCCATTTCCATTGGGGTATTTCTAAGGGTTGTAACTTACCCAATGGTCTCTGGTGTTCTACCTTAGCTTTCTAACAAGTTAAACACGTATAGACAAACTCACTAACTTCTTTCTTCATGTTCGGCCTCTAGAACATAGTCTTTAGATCTTGGTACATATTGGTGGCACCTGGGTGAATGCTTAAGTTACTCCTATGCCCTTCTTCTAGAATCATCTTCCTAGGCCTGGATTTGTTGGGAACATAAACTCTTCCTTAAAGTCTCAAAACTCCATCCGATTCTACATGAAAACTACTAGCATTTCCAGATGCTATGGATTCTAACTGAGTTATCAGGAAAGGGTCGGACTTCTTCCCTTCCCGGATTTCTTCTAATAATCCACTTGTAATCTGTAGGGCTCCTAGTCTCATGCTAGTAGGGGTGAATTCACATGCTAGACTTAAGTCTCTAAATTGCTCCAACAGGTCCAACTCCTTAACCATCAATGCGGACATATGCAAAGATTTTCTACTTAACGCATCGGCCACCACATTGGCCTTGCCCGAATGATAACTTAGTTCAAAATCATAATTCTTAAGAAACTCTAACCATCTCCTTTGATGCATGTTTAATTCCTTTTGACTAAAAAAATATTTTAGGCTCTTATGGTCACTAAATACCTCAAATTTTGAACCAAAAAGATAATGTCTCCAAATCTTAAGGGCAAACACCACGGCAGCTAGCTCCAAATCATGGGTAGGGTAATTCCTTTCATGTGTCTTAAGCTGCCTAGAAGCATAGGCTACAACTCAGTCAATCTACATCAATGCTCCTCCTAAACTCATGTTGGAAGGTGTTGAAGGCATGGTTATAAATTTGGCTCACTTTGTTAAGTTTTTTTACAGAAAATTCACATTTGTACTTTTTTTCTTCCTATCAATCCTCAATCTTTTTTATTTTCTTTGTAATGAATCTCAATGAGTATAATTATCAAAGTGTTTACCATTGAAAAATGCAAATCCACCACATCCACCCCAATATGTTATGTATCCACCACTACTTCATACCAATGAAAATTCTCAAAATCCACCACATCCACAACAATATGTTATGTATCCTCAACCACCCCCTACCAGTGAAAATTCTCAAAATCCATCTCAGTATGTTATGTATCCACCACCCCCACACATGTGGTATATGCATTATCCATCTAATGTAGAGTCACCTACCAGTGATAGTTCTAAAAATTCACAATTTTGTAGTCAACCATCACCTCATACCAACCCAAACACGTATTATAGGTCTTCTTTATCCAATATTTCACCCCTATCAATGAAGTTGAATCAACAATTGGTGTATACAATATTCAACTAGATGAGGGTGACCACAATGGTAGTGGAAAAAAAACACGTACAACATTCTCAGTGGAAGAATATGTGATTCTCGTCCGATCGTGGCTAAATGTGTCAAATGATTCAATAATAGGTGTCGACCAAACATTAAAGCAATATTGGGCAAGAATTAAAAATGCGTACAACAATGACGAAGTGCATGAAAGCGGGTTATTTTGTGAAAGAAGCTCGACTCAATTGAAATCTCGATGGAACTAGGTCCACCCAGCAGTTCAAAAGTTTAATAGGTGTTACAAACAAGCGGATAAGCATAGGAGAAGTGGAAGTTCAGAGAAGAATTGTATGACTAATGCTCATTTGATATACTCGCAGGATACAAGTAAAAAATTTGAGGTTGAGCATGCTTGGTTGTTGTTGAAAGATCAACCAAAATTTGATGCAAAATTTATGTCAAATTCTTCAAAAAGAACAAAGGTTCCTATAGGTGGAAATTACTCATCTTCTTTTAACAAAGAGATACCCATTATAGACTATAGACTATGGAGTTTTTCACCCAAACATAAAAAAATAAATAATATATGTAACATTATTATTTTAAAAAAATTCATGTTTACTATGCACAGTATAAATTTGGGTGAGAAAAACTGGAATTTATACTGTATTTTTTTTATATAAATAAACCTAGTTAAGAATTCAGGTCTCCTAATCTGAATTCTTAATTGATTTTTTTATAAAAAGATAATAAAATAATAAAAATAAAATAAAATAATTGAAAATAAGAAAATTAGAGAATATAAATAAAGATAAATTAATTCTAAGTATTATTTTAACATATGTACTTGCACATAATAATAAAAAAATGTTTTCTTTTTCTTTTATGCCAAGTTTAAAGATTTTTATTAAAATATATAAATATAAAAAATTATAATTAAATATAATTAATATTTATATTTGTTTAAGTTATGATAAAAAATTAATTGTCACAATCATACTTAAATAACTTGTAAAATTAAAGTAATTAAATTTTTATTTAAGTGGTTAAAATGATTTTTATTGTTTTTCTATTTCAATTATAAAGATGGTGTGAACATGTTGTGATATAACTTTTTAATTACCATGAAGGTACTTAAATAAATTGAAAACTTAAGGCACTTGAACATGTTGTGAATTTTTTTGACGTTCAATTTTTGTTTTGTTGGCAATTTTTTTTTATATGTACATTAATTAAAAATGAGAAAAATTAATTAGTACATTTGAATTATATTATACAAAGAAAAATAAAATAAAAGGGGAATAATTTAAAAAATTAAATTGATTGAAAATACAATGAATAAATAGTTAGTAAATCTTAATTATATTATACAGAAGAATTAAAACACTACGGTAATTGAGATGAGAGATAGAAAGACAAACATAATAAAACAAAAATAACAGAACGTTCTAACAATAACAATTGAAATACGAAATAAATGAAACTAATCATAGTTTGAAAGATGTTGTTTAGTGGACATATATTTTTCCATTTGAATCATTCTAGTGAGTTGTTCATCATGGGCAACATCTACATTGATTATTGTAACATGTTGATAAGTTATTGTGGCTGCTTAGGTTACTGGTTTGTTAAAAATAACTAAAATTTCTATTTGACAAAAACATTTCCAGCAGTTGGATTTTATTAACACCTTTAACAAGTCTTCATCGTTTTTCAACTATATTATTTCATATTCGATTAATTTTTCTAAATATTTTACATGCCGTGTGTAACACCCTGAAATTTCGATAACTGAAAATATATATTTTATGTATTTGTTGTGTTATTTGATTGTTTGATAAGCTTGAATTAGTTGATTTGTTGTGTAGATTAACCTTGTGAAATTGTTTGGTAAGAATGTTAAGTTATGTGAACTTTGTTTGATTTATTTTTGTAATGCGAAAGTGATAGTTTAACCCATAACCTGCTTCGGTAAAACTACCATCCCAGATTCGTTAACTGTTGGATCGTCCTCACATTTTTATAGAAGCTTCCCAACTCATCTCTGCATCTTTTGACCGTTGGGATCTTCAAGATAAGGACGTTTGATGTCACGCTAAGTGCAATCAGTGTGCTGAGCGAGCCATGCTATCACACTGAATGATCCTTCATGAAACTGTCACACGATTTTTTTTAAATTTTTTGACATCAAAACTATGAAATAAAATTTTCATATTTTTTTAATGTATTGAAGATAAATTTTATAAATTGCATAACATGTTCACTTAAACATTGTTTTTAGTGTTGAAAACATTTTTTTTGACTATTAATTTATGATCCTTTTTCATGAAACTCTTACACAATATATATTTTGGATTCTTTGACGTCAAAACTATGAAATAAATTTACCACAAAATTTTTAATATATTGGAGATAAATTTTATAAATTACATAACATGTCCACTTAAACATTTTTTTAGTGTCAAAAACATAATTTTTTTATTTTTTATTTTTTACTATTAATTTGAAGTCCTTCTTTATAAAACTGTTACACAATATTTTTTTTTTGGATTCTTTGACATAAAAACTATGAAATAATTTTTTCATAAATTTTTTAATGCATTGGAGATAAATTTTATAAATTGCATAACATGTCCACTTAAACATTGTTTTTAGTCTCGAAAATATAATTTTTATTTTATTTTTTACTATTAATTTGAGGTTCTTCTTCATGAAATTATTACACGATATTTTTTTTTTTGGATTCTTTGATGTCAAAACTATGAAATAATTTGCCACAAATTTTTAATGCATTGGAGATAAATTTTATAAATTGCATAACTTGTCTACTTAAACATTGTTTTTAGTATTGAAAATATAATTTTTTTGATTTTTGACTATTAATTTGAGGTCCTTCTTCATGAAACTATTA
The DNA here is from genome assembly GCA_013407115.1 of Glycine latifolia. Taxonomy (NCBI): domain Eukaryota; kingdom Viridiplantae; phylum Streptophyta; class Magnoliopsida; order Fabales; family Fabaceae; genus Glycine; species Glycine latifolia. Next base: position 27,210 of record QARZ01040658.1, read on the forward strand.
CACGATATATTTTTTTTTTTTGAATTCTTTGACATCAAAACTATGAAATAAATTACATAATATGTCCACTTAAACATTGTTTTCAATGTTGAAAACTTTGTTTTTTATTTTTTATTTTTTCTATTAATTTGATGTCTTTCTTCATGAAACTGTTGCACCATTACATATCAAAAAGCATGGCTAGCAAAACAATGGGCCCTCGAGAAGGTATATGGTAATTGGGAAGAGTCATACAACATACTTTCCAAATATCTACAAGCATTGCAACTATTTGTCCCTGGAACAATTGTCAGAATTCAACCAAAACTTGCACTAGATGAGTTGGGTCAACCAATTCCAAACAAGGTCATATTCCATCGACTGTTTTGGTCATTCAAGGCATGTATTGATGCATTTGCATTTTGTAAACCCATGGTATAAATCAATGGAACATGGCTTTATGGACGATACAAAGGGACACTATTAATTGCAATCTTACAAGATGGGGACAAACAGTATATTTCCATTAGCATTTGGCATTGTTGAGGGCGAGACGACAAATGGTTGATACTTTTTTCTACAAAACATTAGAACCCATATCACACCACAACATGGTATATGCCTAATCTCTGATAGGCATTGTTGGATATAGGGGGAGCAACTTGAAGTTTGAAGCTTATGACTTGGAAGAATGTTTTGAGCTTTTCACATGCTTTGAAGAATGTAATTCAAATTGAAGTGTATGAAGAGGCCAATCTGTTGATCCTTGCATTGCATGCACTTAATCATTTACATGCTTAAATGTCTTCATCAAAGAATTAAAGCAATTTTTGAAAAGAACTAAATAGGCAATGTTTTTGGAAAAATGCAAAACTTACTGTTTTAATCGATTACACTACGGTTTAATTGATTATTTGCTTTGATTTTAAATTTGGAAAAGCTTGAAGAACAATTTAATCGATTACTATTTCTTGTAATCGATTACATAGTGTTAAAAGAAAAAACATGCATTACTATTTTAATCGATTACCAGTTCTTGTAATCGATTACACAAGGCTTTTTAGAAAAACATGGTTTCCTGCTTTAATTGATTACCATGATTTGTAATCAATTACACAAGCTGCTTTTGTAACAATTCTTCACTGCTTTAATCGATTACCGCTCAGTTTAATCGATTATTCTGATCGTTGTTCAAACCCAGAAATCAGCATGAACACTTTAATCGATTAAGTGGCAATTCAATCGATTACACAAGGCTTTTTAATCAATTATTTGGCGCGTTTAATCGATTATAGTTAGTTACAAAAAGCTGTTATAAATAGGAAAGAGGCTTGGCTTGAGATTTGATGGGAATACTTCGAATTTTCATAATACACACAAGCCTTCACAAAGTTAGAAAGTGATTTTCTGGGTTAACTAACTTCTTGTCCCACTCTTTAATCTTCATGGGTATTGAATGATTTCTTGGGCAAGAGTTTTCAAAGAAGAATAGGAGAGCATGTTCTGAAATTCATTTTGTTCATTCAACTTTGATTGATAAACTGCATGCATTCATATTCATTGGATCATCAGGTTGTTTCTCTCCATTCTCTTTGGTTGTAAATTTGTTTTTGCAATTTTTGTTATTTGGTGCTATTGTAAATTGTTCTTTGAAGCTTATACTAGAGTAGTGTTCTCTAGGGAAGAACAGAGTAGTGTTCTCCGGTTCTTGTTCACTAGAAGTCTAATAGTGTTTTAGATTTATTTTCTTTATCTAGAGTTAATAAAGAGTGTTTGTAATAAAGCTTGTAAGAACTGAAATTTATAATAGTGGAACTCTAATCTAGTGTTGATTAGAAGAAACTGGATGTAGCTTCTCTTGAGAAGTGAACCAGTATAAATTCTAGTGTTAATTCTCTCTCTTAATCTCTATTAGACATCTTGTTCATTTGTTCTTGGTATTTTTATCATTACTCAACAAGTTCTGTTTTGAGCAATTGATTTCTTGAGCTGAGTGATTTGATTGATTAAAAACATTCTTGGTTTAAAAGTGATTAAGATCCTTACTCTGATTTTATAAAGAAATTTTAAAAGACCAAGTTTTAACCAATTCACCCCCCTCTTGGTTATTGTGGGTATTCCTATTATTTTCAGGCATGAGTCAATCAAAACTGTATACAGACGACCAGACAGTGGGTGGACAACAAAAAACTTGTCATATGTGTTTTGTGTTCGACACATTGGACAAAATAAAAAAAATAACAATTTAAAAGTGAGAGCGAAAGGAAAAACGTCTTGAGTATGGGTAAGATATTTTTTAAATATTTAATTCACATTATTTTATTTTTTAAAATTTAATTGACAATAATATTTACATTTTTTTCAAACAACATGGTATGCCATGACCTAACCAGAGTTTTTTCGTCATTACTACCTATTACAAGAAGACAACCTACATGACATTGGCTGGTTGATCAAATTCCAAGGGAGCAATGGACTTTGGCATGGGATGATAGAAAGCGGTTGGGACACATGACCACTAATTTGGAAAAGTCAGTGAACTCAGTTCTATGAAAAATAAAAAAATTTCCAATCATTGCCTTGGTCAAAGCCATGTATGAGAAGTTGAACAAATATTTCGTTGCCAGTGGGACTCAAGCTGATGCAATGATTGCTTCTAGACAATTTTACACACTCATTGCATACAACTTCATCAATGAAGAAGAAACTATGTCTAACACTCACTTCGTTCTACAATTTGACTGCAAAATATTTGAGTTTCAAGTTGAGGAAAAAGTGAATGCGAGAGAGAGGCGTTGCATGGGAAAATTCACTGTGAGGCTGGATGAAAGAACATGTGATTGTGGGAAGCCTCAAAGGCTACACATGTCATGTGCACATGTCATTGTTGCATATAAGCACATCAATATAGATTACTTGCAATATGTACATCCAGTGTACACATTGGACTATGTGTCGAGTGTGTACAAAGTCCCATTAGCAGGCATGCGTTATTACGATTATTAACCACTATATGAAGGACCACAATTATGTGCCAATCCATCCATGAGGATAGATAAAAAATGTCGACCAATATGAACAAGAATATGAACTAATATGGACGAGAGAGAAATAGGTCAACCAAAACGTTGCTCAATCTGCATACTAGTAGGCCATTTAAAAAATAGGTGTCCTCACCGTCTTGGAAGTTCCAGTCAAACAATTTAATTTTCTTTTCTTTGTTTACTATTTATGTTATAAAGCTATATGCTTTAATTATATAAATCACTATATATATATATATATATATATATATATATATATATATAAATTAGAAAAATTTATCTCACACGAGTGCTTTTAGCTATTTATCTTTAACTAGAGTGTTTTTGGGGATTTTGTCAATTTCTTATCTTCTTTAATATATTATTTTCATTTTTTTAATCTCTTTTTAAATATATTTTTAAATAAGTCATCAATTGTAACGACCCGCCTCATCGCTACCGTATCATACTCTTAATCATATTTTTAATCACGATTGTCTAATTGAAAATCTCTTTTAGTTTGATTATAAACATAGCAGTAAATTTTTCGCATAAGTATAGTCAATATCACAAATCAAAACTCGAATATACAAAGATGCAATACAACATAATACTTGTATATTAATAATCATAAATTGATGATGATTACAAATAACCAAGTCTGAATTGTACAAAATTCTCAAAAGAAACAAAAATTTAAAAGACGGGGTGTAGTCATTAGAACAAGGGTGTAACTAGCAAAGGCACACCCTTGCCTGGGATCTAATCCATCTACATCCCGACTACTCGGCGGCTCCAATCAACTTAGACATCTTCCCGGTCACCTACTACTATTCATCTACTCACACAAACACGATTCGTGATCATCACAGGTACTAAACCACAAGGTACAATAAGGCAAATGTGAGTCCATCATGTAAAATAATAATTAATAAATATCATCAATTAAAAAAAATAACCCGGTCATTGCAATATCACAACTATATTCAACCATTTCATTCACGCAATCAATCATGGACAACCCGTCCAAAACACTTCACAAATTCATCTTATAATGACTAGTCATGATGCATGTTCCTGACTTATCTCTCAGTCAATGCAATGTGGTACCATCCCGGACAATAAGCCAAATCCATGGTACAAATGATTCCTGCAGCACGTCGGGGTCACTCTGTTGTGCATGGGTCTCACCCCCCATGGTGATCAGCCAAAATGGGTGTTAGAAGACTATCCCTACAGCAATGGCCCCCTAGTACTTCTCGTACTCTACAGTTAATCATCCTATTTCCGTCATGCATGAAGTATGTCTCTCATGGCAACCACTATATCGACCAGCGCAAGAGCAATCCCTTTCTGGCTGGTGTCACCATACACCTCCCATGTACATACGCATTACCCCAAACGAGGGCTCACTGATGCACTATCCGGCATCTCACGTCAATACATAAAATATCAGCATGACACCATCAATGTATGACCCAAGCCCGGGCTCAACTCGACCCGGGTAGGATAATGTCATACACCCCCGTAGGTTTTTATGTATATCCAAATGCATTTAGATTTCCATGGACACCTTCAATGTATGACCCAAGACCGAGCTCAACTCGACCTGGGTAGGATAATGCCATACACCCCCATGGTATCAATGCATTTAATAAATCAAGCCAATACAATGGCTAATCTCAACGTAATCACTTACATCATATACAAGTAAAATGGTGTGAAGTTTTAGGTGTCCGAGTTGTTATTCAGCTATAACCACTTTGAAGAAAGAATCCGAACAAGGTCGGACGAAGGCAGGCAAGGTCGGTCCAGGTCGGTATAGATCGGTCAAGGTTTGGACAAAGGAGAATAAAGGTAGACAAGAGCGGTCAAGGTCGGAAGAGGTCAGACAATGTTTGGTTAAAAGCGGTCAAGGGGATCCTTGGGTTTCTATAAAATACCAAGGACGGTTTCATCACTTATGCAATCGATTACATAAGCGCTGTAATCGATTAATTCGATAGCGCTTGTAAGACTTGGTTGTGTTTTATCACCAACATATACAAGGTTGTAAGGGAAACTGGTAGCTCTTTTCACAAGAACATACGAGCTCTACCAAGTAAGGAACCCGATAGTTCTCTTCCCAAGAACATACGAGCTCTACCGAGTAAGCAACACGGTAGCTCTTAGGGAAGGAAAAAAAAAGAGCTTCTAGAAAGATGACACGTGTATAGAACCCGATTGTTCTAAAAGAAAGATACAAACTCATCCGGGTAGAAGACCCGATGGCTCTTATCCCCAGAAGACACGAGCTCATCCGGGTAGAGGAACCTGGTAGCTCTCTCTCAAGTGACTTGAGCTCAAAAACTTCAAGATACCCTCCCGGGTAAGGAACCCGGTATATCTAAGGAAAAAGGAAGCGAGCCTTAGCAGCTCTTAAGGAAACAACCTCGGGTTAGTAACCCGGTATACAAATGTTAGCCAACAAGGACTAGGTTACGTTCTGCATGCATACATGCACGCTATGTAAACCATTAAACCCGGCATACCCATCCCGGTAGCCGACATCACAACACAAGGGATTGACACGTATATTTAACTCGGCCTACCCATCTCGGTAGCCGACATCCCAAATCCAAGGGATTAATACACATACTTAACTCAATCTACCTATCCCGGTAGCCAAAATCCCAAACACAAGGGATTGATATACATACCTAACTCGGCCTACCCTTCCTGGTAGCTGAGGTCACAACACAATAGTGTTTTAATATATATCACATACTCAACCTGACTTACCCAATCTAGTAGTCGTCTTCTTCATAAACACACCACTTAAAAACATCATCATCAATACATTTCATACAAAATATCAAACAACAGATACACACTTTATCTCAACCATGATATCTAAAATCATTATTAACACAATAAACTCCCCTTACCTCAACAGGGATTCTTTTCTTTTGATCTAACGTGTGTTTTGTTCAAACACTACAGTGACTAGGAATGAAAGGTTAAGCTTCGTTCATGAATTCTTCTTAATGGAGAGGATTTTCCGCCGCTGCTACAGTGGTTCTCGAGAGTTTAAGTGGTACAAAAGGTGGAAGAAGAGAGATTTCTGGTGCAAAGAGTTTAGAGAGAGAAAAGAAGAGAAACATGCACAGAAGTGAGAGTGAATCGTGCTTTCGCTTCAAGCACTGCTATTTATAGACGAAGCACTGAGGCAAGTTGCCAATAACTTGAATCAGCCAACTATCACAGCCACCATAGTTGCCCACTTGCATGATCGAACAGCCACCAAAGCCACTACCATTTTTACTATGCGTGTACGGACAACTTATCTCAGCCACAAACTTTGACTTTCACCTCTTACGTACAAACACCCATGTAAAACACTTTAACAGATTGCAAGATTTATATTAAACAATTAATCAACACAAATATCTTTCTACTTGTAAAATTTCAGGGTGTTAAATCAATAGTTAAAATAAATTATCTTATAATATTTTTCTATCTCAAACTTTCATTATATTATAATTTTATAATAAAAATATTTATGTACTATAATATTAATTTTAAAAAATAAATTCTTATTGTGTGCAAGCACACATGTTAAAATATTGCTTAAAATTAATTTATTCTTATTTATATTCTTTAACTTTATTATTTTCAATTAATTTTCTTTATTTTTATTATTTTATTATCTTTTTTTAAAAGAAAATTAGTTAAATAATAATGGTACATGTATGTTTTGTATATATTCGGGTCCCCAAACCCGAATTTACTCTATGAATGATAAACATGTATTTTTTATAAATAATAATGGTACACATATGTTTTTGTATATATTATCTTTTTGTTGTATGTGTGGGTGAAAAATTGATAGACTATGAGCTCACATTGCATGGTTGCAAAAACTGTACTCATCACTATGTTTATAAGGCTTTTTCACCAAAATAAAGTACTTTCTTAAACAAAATATCACTATGGGTGGGTCTCAAAATATTTTACCTGTTATGACTGATTCTAAACATGTAGAATTTGAATGGTACCAATTAAAGAAGCACTTTTAAGTCAACATCTGTCCTTTTCTATGAGACGTCACTTTAAAGGTTTTCACTTTTTTCAGGTGGGTCTGTCAAACAAAGTGGCATCATCCTGTCCAGCTTTTTTAGGAGGCGTCACCCTATGGTTTGCCTCTTGTTTTTCATTTTTTTATGATCCCAATAAGAGGTGCCACTTTGTTTGTCACCTTCAGGGGTGCCATTATGTGGTTATGCTTTTTGGTGGTTGAACATAAGACGTCATCCTGTTCATTGCTAACAGGAGGTGCCATATTGTTCTTTGACATAAACATAAGTGAATTTTTTTATTAAAATTTTATTTTTTGAATGTATTTAAAATTAGATATAATTTTTTAATTTTTTTGAGAATTTAGTTGTAGAAAATAAAATTATTTAAGTATTTTTTCAATTAGGTTTAATTTTCTTTTTTCTTTTAGATTGAAACAATTTTAGCCTTTTATTTAATTAATTTTTAGGTTAGATAATTGTTTTCCACTACTTTATGGTTTGTCTATTCTTTGTTTTTCCTTAATTTGCTCTATTTTCCTATTTTTTATAATTTAGTTGTCTTTATTTGTAATATTGAAGTGGTGTTAATCTGTTACAAATTATAATATTAAAATTTAATAATTGATATGTATTATTGAAAACAAGTGAAGATATTTTAGGTTATTAAAATATGATAAATATAAATGCAAAAACTAATAACCAGAAAATACATTCAAACTACAATGACAAATTATTATGATTTATGTAAGATCAATTTTGTGGACAATTAGTCTTGTTGTGACCTTGATGCCTACATTGGCTACATGTTTGAGTATTTTGAGATTCTATCTAGTCAATTTTGTTCCTTATGCACGTTGTAATGACCCCGTATGCATCCGGTTCATTAACATTATATTATGGTAGTAAGCACAGCAATTACGTAAACGTAATTAACTAACATATGAAAGCAATAAAGTAAATAAGACGTCATCCTACCTCATACAATATAAATAAAACATTCTGTATGGATTTGATATACAACCCGACACCCGGTTACCGTTTTACAATGTACATCACAGTACAAACCCATATTGAGTTACAACATATACAACATAATTGAGCCAACCGGCTCGCAAAAGGACCGTCTTCAGATCTTCGCATATTCGAACCCATTTCCGCCTCTTGTCTGAGATCCTCAAATCACAGCCAACCCGGCCTCGGCCTACTCGGCCTCTCATTCGAAAATCATTGAACAACCCTTATTCGGGTCTCTTATCCCAGACCTCGTCCTTAGCTCGCTGACTATCACTTGTAATGAAATATAATCCCCAACCGGGGTGAGATACAATCTTAGTAAACTCGGGGTTCTTGGAGTCTCTTCTCCCCCTGGTTCACTTTCACAGTACATCGCATTCAAATTGGCATCACATATAATATAGCCATCACTGTTGGTTTCAAAGAAAACACTTGAAGAATGGACAAGAGATCAAGCTTGGTTTTGGACTTTCAACATGCCTTGAAGACTTGAAGAATAACTTGTGATTAATTGTTAAGAAAGAAGCATCTCTGGTGATCCAAGTGCACTGCATTTATATCATTCATTTAGATTTTCAATTAGAGTCATAGAATTCACAAGGTTTTGATAATTTGATTAAAGTTTAAATTGAAACAAAGGTTTTTGGAAAAAATACTGTTTTACACTATTTTAATCGATTACCTAAGCATATAATCAATTACCTTGTTCTTAGCTCTTTCTGGAAAACTTATCAAGAACAATGTAATCGATTACGTATCGTATTAATC
>QARZ01040658.1:66051-88402 GCA_013407115.1 Glycine latifolia
GCCACTTGTAAAGGAAGCCATGTGATGGAAACAAGTGGAAGGACACTTGTATGGCTTAGGTTAAGATAAGGAAGATTTTTCTTGAAAAGTAAAAAGCCATCATTTCACTTAGTTACAATTCAATGGAACAAGAAGTAACTAAGTTAGAATAAAACTAAATGAAGGTAATTTAGTTAGAATGGAACCAAATGAAGGTCATTAAGTTAGGAAGGGCAAAAATGTCCTTGATTATTAAATTAATTTCTAAACACTATATAAAGGGAGGGGGGACCTTAAGTTCAAACCATTCTCAAAACACTTCTTCTACCTCAATTTCGTGCACCCTCTCCCCTCATATCACCTTCATTTCATTTCATATTTCTCTTTTAAAGCTTGAATCAAGTAAGAAAAGAAAACTCCACCATCTTGAAGAAATTTTGTGAGAAACCTAGCAACCTTAGGAAGAACTTTTGACAAGCTTAGTGGAAGGATATCAAGGCTTCATCTCTAAGAGGATTTCCCAAGGAAGGAAGGAAGGAAGAAAGCCATTTCCATTCCATTCTCAAGACTCAAACTCACTTGAGGTAGGTTAAGCTTAAATCTCTAGTTAATCAATGGTTTGGATTAATTTATATGCTTTAGTTGGCTGAACTATGGCTATGTACAATATTAAGTCTATATTTGTACGTTTTAGAAATTTCACTAATATAAGTTTCTCGGGAATTTATCCTTAAGCAAACAATAATAAAGATAAAAAAAAACAGTAGAAATTTAGGTTGTTACAGCCAGATTGGTTGCTTCATGTTGCTTTGACACTTCATTTTCAAAAGTCATGTAATTGAATATATGTTTTGGTTTATTATTTTAATTTTATTGAGCTTATTCTGTCAATTGTTCTATCCTGGAATTGTTTTGATTCAAATAATAATTAGCAAATAGGTAAGTAGTTATTGTTGAGCTTTGGTGGCTGAAAAGTGATTTTGCACAGAATGGTTGGTTAACTCAGTTGAGCATAGAAATTGGAACACAAGCTGTAATTGAATTGAAGGATTGTTATCATTTACACAAATTGATTCATGAAAACCAATGAGCATTGAATTTGTTGAGTTGAGTGTTATTGAATGTGTTGAATCAATTTATTTGGATACTTGGAATTATGTTATGATGGGCTGATATTTTGTTTAAGGTCAGATTATTTTTTTTATGATTGGTGAATATCCATGAGGAATTAAGTTAGATATTGCATGCTATTGAACTGAATGGATGCAAGAGGTGTGCTTCAATGTGAATTGTAAGTTGAATGAGCTAGTTGTTAATGGCAAAGACATGTTTAGCCATAAAATCTGGGAATGGCTAGCATGTCCAGACTTAATTGAATAAATTAACACTGCATTACACCTTCATTGCCAACAATAGTCTAAATTTCGAATCTTGCTTGAGAGGGTTTTGTTTGGTAATTTCAATATAATTGGTTGAAGCACTGCTTATCATTTGACAGATTATTTGGCATGGTTTCAATGAGGACTACAATTGTATGTGATCTTGAGATAAATTAGAACCGAATGCTGTGAAATTGTTGAGTATGTCATGATTTAGTAGAATTTATATTGAAGTTATATGACCATGATTAATTGTGAAGCTTTGATGCAATAGTGATTGCTTGGTCTGAATGTCAATAATTGCTAGCTTTAGATTAATTGAAATGCTGGAATATGCAGAGACATACCTAGCCATAAATCTGGGAATGGCTAGCATGTTCGGATTTCATGGACTTGACACAAGTGAAATACATGTAGTTTAATTTTAACTATACCTGTGTGTTGTTTTTGTTTGAATTGAAAATGAGCTGAGTTTGGTATGTTGAATGTGGAGAGTGCAAAGATTTAAATTTGGGAATCAATTTCACTGTGTATGAATTGTTTTGATGATATGGACCAGATTAAATCTGGGAATCCTGAGTTATGCATGAATTGTTTTTACTTTGGAATTAGAAACTAATTGTGAACAATTTCTCATTTTCAGGGTAAATTAGTAGTCAGGAGGAAGAAGAAGATAGGTGAAACTTCTAGCAGCAAGAGGCCTAGGATAACTGAGTTTGATGAGGCCAGGTTTCGCAGCTTAGAGTGCCAGGAGCGCTTCGACTCCTTCTACCTTCCGAAGAAGGTTATCCCAGAGAGGAATATCAAGTGAGAGGAGCTTCCTGAAGACTTTCCAGTCACCGAGGTCATTGTACGCCGCAATTGGCAGCGACTAGTCTCACTGGCAGAGCCGAGCTCCAGCTCCATCCTCAAGGAGTTTTTGGCAAACGTCAACCCTGAGACTGTGGAAACCAGGAGATTTAGCTGGGTTAGAGGTGTCGAAGTTCCATTCAACGATGAAACTATAGAGAAGCTCCTGGGCACAACCTACAGCGTCTTCTCCAGATGCGAGTGCTTCAACATCTTTTACCGCATGCAGCCAGACATACATAGCAAGAGGTACCGGGACGACATGCCACAGTTAGCCGACATGCTCAGGCAGAACATCACTGGTCTCTACACCTCGTGGAGAACCAAAGTCGGCCAGGATTACGTGCCAGAGAAGCTGAGGAAGCTTGATCTAGTAGGAGACGCTGCCTTCTGGCACCAGTTTGTAAACTACACGATTCTTCCTTCTACGAACATGACGGACGTCAATGTCGAGAGGGCGATTCTTCTGCACGTGCTTCGGAGTGAGGCGAACGTGCACCTTTCCTATATCCTCTCTAAGAGGATTCTACGCATGATCCAGGACGTCAGCAGTAAGTCCTGGCTGGCGCATCCCTCTCTTATCCTCCACTTATGCCGTCATGCTGGGGTTCAGATCCCAGACGATGAGCCCCTCGACATCAGACCGGGCTCGAGCTTGACGAAGAAGACTTACACAGATGCTATAGAGAGCGCGGCGGAGGAGCAATTGATCAAAGCTTCGAAGCTCTCTCCTGAGGAGCTGGCGGCCCGCAGTCCTCGAGGACCACCACTTCAGATTCCTGCTTCTCCACCAGCCGCGGACAGACCAGTTTCACCACATGCACATCAGCCTTCTCAGTCTCCATTACCTTCTACATCCACACAGAGGATACCCACTGCATCAGATGATCTTCAGAGTCAGAGAGCTATGGTAGAGCATCAGATTCGACTCATGGAGCATCAGACTAGATTAGCGGAGTATCAGACCAGGCTTCTAGAGGACATCTGCAGAGAGCGGAGCATTGATTTTTCAGAGTACCAGTATCACTTCACTCCGTTTGTTTCGTTTGCTGCTCAGCCTCAGGCCCTTCCAGTGGCTCCCAGACCGTCACCACATGCAGATCCCACTCCATCCGGCCCATCCAGTGCGTCAGAGCAAGCTGCCGATGCATTCCAGGATGCGGAGGATGAGACATTGGCCGCAAATGACTGATTGATCCTACAGGACTCCTTTTATTTTATTCTAGTTGTTTTTATGTTAATTCTATTGTTCTTAGTAGTATGTACAGTGATAGTAGTATGGTGCATGTGAGACACTTGATACATTGTTATGATTGACGAATTGATATATGATAGTATTTTGGCTTATAATGAGTGTGAATGAATCTGTTTGGATGAATTTTTTGATTGTTGCGATTCCTCAAATAATGCCCACATTTTGGAATGTTTAATTAGCACATTATTCTTTTTAGTGGTTGCTAGGGACAGCAATATACTAAATCTGGGAATGGTGCGTGTGCATTATATGTTGCTATTTGAAGAATCACATACATGAGATTAAGGATATCTAATAGAAAATTTAATGTTAGTGAATAGTATAGGAATTTTTGAAATGTCTATATGGTAAATGCTAGAAGTATTCTTCAATTAACCTAGACTTAATATTGTGAAATCAGTGATGAATTGGATATTTTGCTAGGATGCTTGTGTGAGATGATTATGGCATGAATCACAGGAAACATGATTGGAATGTTGATTGTTGGTCTGTTGATTTTCATGATAGAATGGATATGATGTTGGACAGGAAGTTAACAAGTTGACCTGAGCTTATAGCTTGTGAGGTTTGAGCCTATACAGATTTTATTGTTTCTGAAGGACCTCACTTGAATAGTACTCTAGAACTTGCTCTGTTTCTTTGAATGCATGCATGGTTTGAAGTGATTAAGGCATTTATTCTTTTAAGCCAAGGCCAAATTGACCTACCTTCACAATATTCCATTGCTACCCCTTTGAGCTTAAGCCTGTTTATTCATTCACCCGACATCTAAGCTTAATCTTTTTAACCATCCTTATTGAGATTGGAGGAAGAAGAAAATAGAACCAAGTTCACTAGACATTGAAATTATGGAATAGAAAAAGAGAGATTTGTATATAAAAGAAAAGAAAAGGAAATAGAAAAACAATGAGGTATACAAAAATGCAATAGTATTGAAAGAAAAAGAATAAATTAAAATTCAAGCAATAGAAATTGCTTTGCTTTTAATTACTTTGTTCTAAAAAAAAAAAATCCCAGTTTTGGAAGAATAGTAAATAAGTCATGTAGATGTATGTATGACTTGTGCTTAGATGGACTTGGGAAAATTGATCTGAATCCAATCTTAATTAGCTAGAATCCAAAATTTTTCATACCTCTAAGCCAAGCCAAGTTACAAGCCTTGAAGACCTATTGATCAATCATGCATGCAGTCATGTTTCTTGTTTGGAAACTTTGAGAATATGATCAAGTTTATAGTAGTGCTATTGATGTGTTGGATTGAGTGATTATACCTTGATACATTAGAGTGTTGAGTTAAATAGAAATATCTTGTGAGAAGCACTTAGGTTACTTAGTTGATGGAATTGAAAGTGTCATTGAAATTTGACGTGGAAATTGATTGTACCAACATGATGATTCTATGAATGTTGAATATGAGTTATGCTTGATTGTTGATCCTAGTTTTCTATTCAAAATTATGTTTATTGCTGGGGACAGCGATATTTAAATCTGGGAATGTTTGATATGCTTCTAGCATATATTAGTTTTTAGGGTTAAATAGATATATAAATTGTTAATAAATAGTTAAAATAGTATTAAAAATAGTTATGTTTTGAATTAATAGAATTTGATAATGTTTTTGTGAATATTTTGTTTTTAGGAACCCAAAGCAAGGAGAAAAGCTGCAAAAGACCCAACATTGGTCATTCGAACATCCCGTGCGACCCGCGCGGGATCCACGCGATCAACGTCACAACTTAAATTGCCCAATGGATTCGAATCATCCACGCGATCAGCGTGGAAGTGGCGCGATCAACGCCATAAACTCGCTGAGACCTGAACTTTGGTGATTTTGGGCACCTATAAAAGGGAAAAGCAGGGTTTTCTGGAGGTATCGATTTTAGTGAAGAATAGAGCTTCAGAGCTTCCAAAAGGGGATTAAGCAAGAGAATCAAGGGAGAAAGCTTCTAAGGCAAGATTGGGCTCAATTGGAAGATTGGGAACATCATCCTTGGTTGTAATCTTTCTAATTCTTTGTAAATTTTCTTAGGATGCTGTCATTAATGGTGAAAACCAGGGTTAACCTGATTATGAGTGGCTAAACCTTTGTATTGTGGTTGAAAGCAAGAACCTATGTGAACTCCTTTATGTTTTGATTGGTTTCTAATGAGAATTATGATAATTACTTTGTTCTAATCTGCACTTCATTCTATTCTTCTTAACTTGAACTGGCCATTCTATTAAGTTGCTTAGGGCTTTAATTCACAATAAGGATGTTGGGGTTTTAGTTCCAGAATTGCTTAGAACAACAATTGTTCATTACCTAGGGATAGGAATGCGTGGTTGCATCACCATTATGTGGTTCAGCCCATAATACCTTGATGTATGTCTTAATGCTTGGTTTAATAGGAATTCACTAAGGGATTAGGTCTTCTAATTTTTCCAACGGGCTAATTACCTAAGGAATTAGGAATTAGTTTTATTGTATGGAAATACATCAGCTGAGTAATTAGAAATAATTCAAGTTAACAAATCCAATCAAACATAGGTGGTAGGGATCATAGGGGATTGCGATTAACCACAATTGTTCCAAAAATACTGCACTTGAACCATTTAAACTTTGCTTTGTTTTCATTAATTCTGCATTTATTTTCCTTGCATAATCACAATATAACACAAAATCAATTTCTCATAAGGTTATTGTTCTTATTCCAATTTCTAAGCATTGAATTACGATAAATTGTCATCAATCCCTGAGGAGACGATACTTTACTTACACACTTTATTACTTGATAACGATCGGTACACTTGCCGTAGTTCACATGCGATCAAAATGACATCATGCACCAATAAGTATTATTGTATTTTCTGACTCTGATTTTGCAGGATGTAAACTTGATAGGAAAAGCACAAGTGGAACTTGTCATCTCCTTGGAAGCTCACTAATTTCATGGCATTGCAAGAAACAAGCTTGTGTGGCCTTGTCAACTGCTGAAGCTGAATATATCTCAGCTGGAAGTTGCTGTGCACAAAGCCTATGGCTTAAACAACAAATGCAAGATTATGGAGTTGATCTTAAAGAGATTTCACTACTTTGTGACAACACAAGTGCAATAAACATCTCAAAGAATCCTGTCATGCACTCAAGAACCAAGCACATTGAAATTAGACAACATTTCTTGAGAGATCATGTGTAGAAAGGTAACATCAAGGTTGAATTCATTGACACTCATAATCAACTTGCTGACATTTTTACTAAACCATTGCCAAAGGATAGATTTTATGCACTTAGAAACATGCTAGGCATTCTTGATGAACATAATCTATGCTAATTAGCTTAAATGTATGCCTTTCACAAATGATTAAAGCCTCATTGCTGCATTAGTTCTTGAAATAATTGAAATTCATACAAGCTGCATAAAAAGCTCTGTTTTTGATGTTTTTACAATAATAATCAATTACACCACGGGTTAATCAATTAAATTCATTAAAATTCACATTCTGTGTGCAAATAGAAAGCCAGTAATCGATTACATTCACCTCGTAATCGATTATTCTTCACATTAAGGACCTTCCTCAGAATAAGCAACTCATTGTGATAATCGATTACATCACGGATTAATCGATTACCACTCATAAAATCCATTCCTCAGTTTCAGTGTGTCACTGGGATAATCGATTACCACTTATGATAATTGATTAAAATGCTCAGAAGTCATCCCTCAGTTCGTGTGACCCACTGGGATAATCGATTACCTCGCGGGATAATCGATTACATATGTTCAGATGCTTAAGAAAAATCCCAAAATATCAATTTAATCGATTACAATATCATATAATCGATTACAGGTCATCTTCTACCTCTGACTGGTTAGCAAATAATCGATTACACTACGGGATAATCAATTACAATGAACAAATTTTCTGTCCTAAATGAGCCAAAATAATCGATTACTTAACGAAATAATCGATTATCTATGCTGTTGCGTGGGTTCTGACAGTTTTTTTCTGGAAATGTAACTGCCCTATCAAATCTAAAAGCAATCCAAGGCCAATGAAGTGCCTTAACTGCCACCAACAGCTAGTTTTTAAAAAATATGGACGTTAGGAGCCTCAATTTTGCCTATAAATAAAGCATTGCATCAATTAAAAACTCTGCACCTCTCTCTATCTCTCTCTCTAAACTTTCTGAGTTTTCTTAAGCCTTCTTGTGTCCAACCTTTGTCTGAGACCATGTCTAACCCCACACCTAAACGTGCAAGGTCCTCCAAGAGGAAAGTAGGAGAATCCTCATCCAACCCACCTCCTCCTCAGCCTCCAAACAGGCTTGACCTGTGGTTCTCCACAGAGGCTGACAAAATGAACTATTTACAGTTCAATGCCACAAAACCAGTAGCCTCTCCAAAATACCTTGAACTGAATTGGTTCATTAGGACAACTTCCTCACAGCCAAGGAGATTATAGTTGCTAGAATATGCTTTAGTGATGTTGTCGATTATGTATACATTATCTAAATACTGGACGTGTTGATGCTAACTTGGACACACGTTGCGATGACGTGGGAGCATGGATATCTGTAGGCTTGAAAAGCTCCACACTCTCAATAACGTTTGTTTAATTTAACATACCATATTTTCCCTCCCCTTTGTGTTGCTTGAACAACTCTTCAATGTCAAATTTTGTTCGGACGATATCATATTTTTTAACATGAAAAGTACAAGCTTCATTGTAATTTTTTTCAAGGGCATCTAGCAACCTCTTGTAGTAGTGTCGACTGACACAATACTCTACTCTAGCTTGTGCACCTCTTCTCAAAAAATAGTTAACCAATTTGTTGTGTGTAACCTTAACTAGAATAGTTATGGGCATATTTTAGGTACCTTTGAAAATTTTATTTACAACTTTTAACAAATTGGTTGTCAAATGCCTACATCTACGCACACCTTGGTCACGTGTCAAGCTCCATTTGTCTTTTGAAATGGTCTAAATTGAACATTGTATTTCATCTTTAATCTCCTTAACTTTTTCAAGCCTTCGTTCAAATTAGTGTTAACATGTTGTGTACCCTGTAAAATTGTGTAAAAAATAATTTAAAATTTGTTTGACATGTGTTGAACAATAATTATATATAAATATAACGATCATTAAGTACCTAAAGTGATGAACTCTTGTTTTAACTTTGCATTCTTAAATTTGTGGTTGAAGTTGCTAGCAACATGACGAATGCGATACACATGATAAACATTAGGTGGTTGGCATTGTGGTGACATTGCAACAACTGATTTGGTCCCTTGATGTCGATCTAAGATCAAGCATATGCCTTGTTGTTGCGTGACATGTTGTCGTATCTTTGAAAGAAAACACGACCAATCACTTTGTGTTTCCTTGTCAACAATTATGAAAGCAATTGGCAGTACACAACCATTTCCATCTTGGGTGGTTGAAATCAACATGGTACCTTGATATTTACCATACAAGAATGTTCTATCAATTTGGATTATGGGCTTGCATGAGTTGAACACGTTAACAATAGGTTTAAACATCCAAAAAGACACGTTTAAACTATTGAAATTATGTGTGAAGTGCACCTCAATACCAAAAATCAGTGGTTTCAATTTCTTAAGCAAATCCTGGACATTTTCGTACCATCCACTCTAACCACCTACTCAACAGATCGTATGATTCTTCCCAATCTCTGTAAACCCTTGCTAAAGCTTTTTGTTTAGCTTTCCATGCTTTACGATATGAAATCTCAAAATATTTTTCGCTTGAAATCCGTTCTTGAATCATGGATATGGAGACAGATGGGTCATTTTTAATCATGGTTGCATTAAAAAAATAAATAGATTAAAAAAAGTAATGCTTATCACGAAAATGAAATTTAAATTATACCGAGAATCTCATTATTAATGAGTTTTGATGTTAGGTTGTCATGATCTTGTGTTAAGTTTACGTTCACACATTGATGTGGATTATCTGATTTTCTAATTATCCATTTGTTGGTATTGCTAGACAACAAAACTCTTATTCTCCATGGACATTCAACTTCATTTCTTGGACATATTAATTCTAGTGTTGTTGGCCTACTTTCAACACTCTTGAGTGTTTGGTGCACATCCATTGAGTAAGCCACTATAACATTGTAGACATCTTATTTTGAATCAAAATGTAACTAAGTGTAGAACTCTTGGTCAATCTTCCATGAACCAGGTACATTCAACCCTACAAAATCCATTTCTTAGTTGGGATGATCCAAAATGTGATGATGAACCCCATAGTGGTTGTTGTGTTTAACCTATTAAGACAAAATAATAACGTGTCATTAGTTGTGGTTGATTAATTCAAAACTAAGTAAACTAATAATATTGCTTACCCTATCATTGTTGATAGATCTGGTCGACACCCTCATTATCTGTGTTAGAAGAATTGTCTTCTGGAATCCTTGCATCTTTGTAAAAACCCAACGAATCACACAGAAAAAAATAAGGAATTTAGAGGTTGTGTAGGTATGAGACTATATAATTAAGGATGACTTAAAGGAATTAATTGACATTACTTATACCTACAAGATGCATTTAGTTTTCAGTAGTCTATCACTTAAGAACTTCATAGTTAAGCGTGCTTGGCTTGGAGTAGTTATTAGATGAGTGACCTTCTGGAAAGCTTCCCAGAAAGCATGTGAGTGAGGACAAAGCACACTGAAAAGTCTTGGGTTGGTTTGTGGGGTCAGTCAATGATCCTGGAAGCTATCGAAATAGATTGTCAAGGTCCCAAAAAGGGCTACCTATTGAGGGTTTTAACTGGTAGAGGGTTCTGATCAAAGGATGTTGAGTGAAGTGTTGTAATGTGTGAGCCGCTGAAATGTCGACAATCAATGATGTTACAAATGGTATTAGACAAAACCTCTCTCCAGTATGGTGTGGTTCGAGGATGAACCAAGTAGAAGCTCGTGGCCATGTAACAACTCGACGAATCACACTGGAAAGAGAAGGGATCTATGAGGTTGTACAGGTATAAGATTGTATAGTTGAATATCACTTAAGGGAATTAATTGATACTACCTATACCAACAAGATGCATATAATTTTTGATAGCCTATCACTTAAGAACTTCATAGTTAAGCATGCTTGACTTGGAGTAGTTATGGGATGGGTGACCTTCTAGGAAGTTTCCCAGAAAGCGTGTGAGTGAGGAAAAAACACGCTGAAAAATCTTGTGTTAGTTTGTGGGGTTAGTCAATGATCCTGATGAAAAACACAATGAATATACTGCAAATAAACCAAGAGGAGGGGTGAATTGGTTAAAAACTGATATTTAAAAAATTTCTAAAACAACTTGCGGAATTTGAAATTAGGATCGTATCACTTTTTCACCTTTTGTAAAACCAGAACTTTTCTTTCAATCAAGATCCACCTTGCTACGCATGCAATGATAGAAATATTTTCTTTTTCTAATAATATTTTGATTACCCAAATACAAGCAATGAAAGAAACACAGAATCAGAATAAAAGACTTAGAAATTTATACTGGTTCACCTCACTAACATGGAGGCTACATCCAGTGTCTTCCAACCAACCAGGTTAGAGTTTTCACTATATCAAAATATCCTTTACAAGCAATTTACAAGTGATTATCTTTATCAACCCTAGATAAAGAATCTGAATTCTAAAACACTATTAGAAAACAAATCACAAAGATCCTGAGAACCCTACTCAGATCTTCAACCCTAGAGAACCCTACTCTAGAAAGCTTGAAAGAATCACTTTGATATATTAAAACACAACAAAAATATTAGAACATCTAAAAAGAAGAGTTTCAAGATTAACACAACCTGTGATCCTTCATGTATGAATGAATGAAATGAATTGAGATTACCAATCAATCAGGTTGTATGAAATTCAATGCTCAGAATCAAACTCTTGATAAACCTTATTTTCTTTAACACATATTTTCAAAAAACTCAGAAATCTTGATCTCACAAGATGTGTTTCAAACTCAGAATCAAATCAGAATCTTGAACACTTAGAAAGCTTAATATCTTTTGGGTAAATCTCTCATGTATATCAAATGATTGATTCAATCTCTATTTATAGAAAATAAACTCACCAAGCTTTATATAAAACTGATTTAACTGACAATAATCGATTAAAACGACAATGTAATTGATTATTTACTCATATGTAATCGATTAAATTATTACATAATCGATTAATATGTTCTTGAGCTTTCTGGAAATGTTTTCATGAACAAGGTAATCGATTAAACCGACACTTAATCGATTAAAGCAGTCTTAGCATTTTTGACGTATTAAGAAATAATCGATTACATAAGACTGGTAATCGATTAAACCAGTAAAGCTCAAAACACGAACCCGGCCTGTGCAACATGAACCCGGCCTTTGTGTAACATGAATTCGGTCTTTGTATAACACGAACCCGGCCTTTGTAATCGATTACTGAAAATGGTAATCTATTATTCTAGTGATGCATGTTTTTCACATATAATTATGTAATCGATTACAAGAAGCTGGTAATCGATTAAACTGTTCTTCAAGGCTTTTTCAGAAATAGTATGAATTTATTTAATCAAAAACTATGCATGTATAATAATGAGAATGCAAAAGCAAATGAAAGATCACAAGGAAAAACACTTGAACCACTTAGACAAATTACAAATGCCTTCAAATGATTGGGCATCTAAAAAGCTAAAACATCAAGCTTTCATCCTTGTTTCAATCTTCTTGCAGCTCCCCTTAATCAACAATCTCCCCCTCAGAATCAATCTTGAAATTTGTTGAAACAAATTGTCGAGGTCTTGGAAAAGGCTACCTATAGAGGGTTCTAACTAACAAGGATGTTGAGTAAAGTGTTACCATGTGAAGTGTAACGACCTAAAATTATTCTAGATGTTATATTTTTATTAGGGTTAAATTTTTAAGAATCGTTAAATAATTTTTGTTACTATTTTATTTTTACTGAACGAATCCTAGTATAAATTCTAAAACGTATAAATTATAGAAGTTGTTAAACTGATATATATAATACGTAGCCACAGTCCTTGTACAAGAGTCATTCTCAATGAAACATAAAGATACTACAATCACTTTCATCATTCATTTCCTATAGACAATTCTTTA
Organism: Glycine latifolia; assembly: GCA_013407115.1. Taxonomy (NCBI): domain Eukaryota; kingdom Viridiplantae; phylum Streptophyta; class Magnoliopsida; order Fabales; family Fabaceae; genus Glycine; species Glycine latifolia. Next base: position 78,629 of record QARZ01040658.1, read on the forward strand.
TCTTTGTACCACCATCAGTCCAAGGTGTCAATAAAATTGACCACTGTTGCCATCTATAAAAAAAATGAAACAAATCTAGTGAGAAATAAAATTTCTCAGTCGGCAAAACTAAACCACCAAAACACGTTAGTACGTTACTAAATCATCATAAAATAATTATGCAAACTATATGAATGCATGAAATGAATTTTCCCAGGGTGCACATGGCCTCTACATATCGTACTGTATGTAGCTACACCTCGTACTGGATGTAGACGCTGCGATTGTCTTACGCAAACATGCATGATTTATTCCATGTATTTGCACCTGGTCACTACATATCGTACTGTATGTAGTAGCAAATACCATTTCACAAATCTCGTACTGGACTTGGAAACATAAATCAACATAACATCAATCAAAATCCATCCATAAGTGATAAGTGCCATATCTTAATAAAATTAGGGTTATATTTAAGGCACTTATCTTGTGTTTTACTAAGAATATCAATCAAAATTTGCCCTAATCTAGTTAGTTTGCATTTAGCGCTTAACATTAATGATGTGTTTTAATTCTTGATGATTCATCCAATTCTCGTATATATTTTGCAAGATTCCAGAAATTCTGAAGTTTCCGTACACTTAAAACAAGCAAAAAGGGATCAATAAGCAAAACAGGGAGGTGCAACAAGCAAATTAGGCCCATATTACATCAAAAGCCCAACGAATCTTCTGGAGGTACAATTAACTCGCTTGGGCGAGTGAACGTAGTACAATCTGCTCGCTTGGGCGAGCTGCACTTGCAAGTGGATGTGCAATTGGGCCTAGTGGACGTGCAAGTGGGCCCTTAGCTCGCTTGGGCGACTGAAACATGAATAAAATTCGTACAGATTCACCCCTATAAATACCCAAGCACCCCCCAAGGCCAAATCACTTCTTGCAATTCCATTCTTCTTCTCCCTTGCTCCTAAGGTGCTCCCAAGGCCTTAGTTTCTTCTAGAGCTTGTATTAGGAAGGTTAGGCTAGTGAGAAAGTTGAGTGATAGTGCGGAAGCTCTGCCGAAAAAGAATGGTGATGATGCTTTTCTTCTACTATTCTTCTAGGGAGGTTCTCATCATGCTCGGCTAATTTCTCGCAAAAGGATTGGATGTAATCTTCTTACCCTCAAGTATCTCTTTTAATATTTATTTATGCATTAGTCTTTTCTATTTATTATTGATAAATTTATTCCGTATTTAATGCTTGATTCTACTTGATCAATAGTCTCACGAAATAAGGTTCTAAGTTTAACTAGGAAGTACTCTTAAAACTTGAACTGAATAAATTTATTCTTTACGTTACAATCACTAGGGATAGGGCGTACCGTTTAGATTGCAAATAACACGTGAACATGATTGTAATGCTAAGGGTATTTATTTTATATGCGAGGGATCAATATTTGATAAATATTTCTTAAGGATTCTCAAATACGAGGGATCGATTTGGGATAATTTTATGTGTGCATCAATAATAAAAGAAAATAACTTATGCATGGTAATATTAATTGAATACTAAGGGTATGAATGATGAAATCCAATCCTGCGCTTCTCTTGAATTAATCTCGTTCTAGTAATTGCTCGTAATCTTCCGTAATTTCTCGTAATCATCCGTAATCATTTGTACTAAATTTATCATTTCCGTTTCTTCTTAATTTTCATAATTTCTGTTAAATCACCACTACATGAAACTCCATTCACACTCATTGTACATAACTATTAAACTGTTAAGCTTTATTTTGAATTAACTGAGTAAAAATCAAGTCCCTGTGGAGACGAACTTTTATAAATTTTGTAACTTACAACGACAATTGGTACGCTTGCCAAAAGTCTAACAATAAGCAAAATACATACCACCTTATGGAAAAATGTTATTATCATAACATCATATGTACCACAAGTATGGTTAAACCACCATACCTTATTTAAGTAAGATCATTACCTACTTAGGCATGACCATTTGAGTATCATCAAGCTACAGAGAAATCATGTTAGTAATCTAACTAATAACCACAATATATCTTCCATCTTCCAAATAATTTCTAATTCCTTTAAACCTTCACAAGAAAAGATCATAACCTAACATGCATCTTAATCTCCTAGCTTTCACCTACCAGCTTACTACTTCATCCTCAAAATTGAATCACTATAATATTTGAACCATTTAACTACACACCATTCAACCTCTACTTCTAAAAATTAATACCAAACAGTCCCATAGTAAAAATATGAACAAACAGTCCAAATATCATCAAAATCACTTCCAAAGATCACCAAATATACTTCCAAACATCACTAATATTTCAGCCTATATAAATCATCACATATCCTATGGTTTAAATCAACATTTCCACATCATAAAATAACCTTCAAATGACATGAAATTCCAGCCTAAATAATAACCATAAATATGCCCATTTAAGCATATAGGTTAATCCAAACAAATGTTTAACTAGAGATTGAAGCCTAGCCTACCTCAAATGGATTTGGATTTGAAATTGATTAAGTCTCTTGGAAATCCTCTAAGGAATGAAGTCTTGAAAAGGAAAAGATGAAAGTGAAATGAACGAGATGGGAGGGAGAGATTCACGTGAGTTGTTGTAGAAATGGAGTCTTGAAAGTGATTTCCATTTAAGGCCCTCCTCCCTTTATATAGGGTTTGGAAAATAATAAAATATTTAAAGACATAATTGCCCTTTCTAGCTAGTTATTCTCATCTAGTTCCATTATAACTTAGTTTCTTTTCATTCTATTACATCTTAACTAAACTCATAATTACTCTTTCTAAATATCTTTCCACTTTATACAAAAATCTCCTAAGTCATGATGTCTTTCTTCCAAGTGTCTTCCACTTGTCCTTATATCATGTATGTAAGTCATGAAATATCCTCCCTTCCTACTCCCTCTTTCACGTGATTATCAAGGGAAGAGGAGAAGATTTTTCTTCCTTTCATGCCACCTTGTGTACATATGTCACCTTTTATGAAGAAGAAGAATCCAATTTCAAGATAACTTCACACATAACATTTACTAGAAAGAAGTAAAGTTCAATTCGAACTCTTCTACCTAAAAGATAATATTGAATAACAGAACTCTAGAGATTTCCAGAAACTAACAGTATAAATAGCTCATAAACAGTCTATACAAAGTGCTACACAGGCTTTACGTACAAGACTGCTTTATCTTAATTCTGATTGGTCCGTTCTACTTCTGACCATCAAAATTACTAAACCATTTTATTAAATAAATTTGTACATCCTACAATTAAGAGAAAATTTCACAGATTCTACTTATCATTTTTCCATATTTTTCTGCTGCCTGAATTCTTCTGAATAAAATTTCAAAGTTATTACCGTATAAAATTCATAGAAATTCTATTCTAAGGTTTTTCTATCACAACTATATAGTTTCTAACTCTACAAATTATTTCCTATTATATGAGTCATGTCTCACCTTATTCTGCTTCAATTTGAAATTTCTAATTTATACAGCGTATACCGACGCTGTCCGGGAAACACTCCAATTATCATCATACTTCCATCATTCAATCATAAATATATCTCATAATATAATTTTGAGGATGTTACATGAAGTGTTGTAGTGTGAGACACTGAGAAGTTGACAACCAGTGATGTTACAATCTTTACCTCCATTATCATCATTAGAATTGTCACCACTACCATGAACACCATCATCACTTAAATTTGTCATAAACTCTGCATTTGTATTGTGTTGGTAAATACTTGTGTAAACATGTGACTGCGTTGGAAAAACACTGTTGTGAGGTGTTGTCGAACTGCCTAACCAATTCAATGTGCCAATCGGGCTTAACGAGCTACCAACTTGGTCAATGTTGACATAAAGCTAATTCTAATTGTAAAAACATTTTGTTGGAAAACACTTATCAAAAATTGAACATCTTCATTGTCACAAACTTCAAGTGCATCATACCTAGGGGGATTTAATGTAGTAAGGAATCTACATGTAAACTTACTAATTAATTGATCATTAGACATATTAAGTTTTTTGCCAACTTTTTTTCAAGCTTTCATAACTTATATTGGGATTAATTTTAATGCCTCTTTTAGATCCCTCAAATAGAATTCCCTCTGGGTCAACATATTTTCAACCATTCCAATAAATTAAAGCAATAACAGAAGCCATTGTAAGATACTAAAGCATTGTGAAAACAACCAAAGTAAATTAGTGATAGTAAGAAATGTTTACCCATTGAGGTTCATTACTTTTTTAATTTATACACACGGTTACTCAAAAATTTCACTAGGGTGGTGCAGTTGTAAAATGTTTTCTTTAATTAATTTTGCTGAAGGAAAATACCAAAGTGACACCTGTATATAAAACTGAAAGAAAGTACCTAAGTGGTGCCACCTTCTGTTTGCTTTTGCCCATGCGTCCCATGAGGCAATTAAAAATTATTTACAAAGGAAGAAAAGATCAGGGTGGCTCCTCCTATTTATTGTTGATAAGTTTTAGTGTGATGCCACCTTTACTAATATTATTGCAACGTTGCCCACGAGGGTGAGTTGTTTACAATATATATATATATATATATATATATATAGAGAGAGAGAGAGAGAGAGAGAGAGAGTTTCAAGATCATGCACTAACGGTGTAAAATAGTTTTACACTGTCATCCAATCACATATCACCGATGCATGACTTTTAAAGTAATTAATAAAAATCAACAATATTATTGATAAGTGCAATATTCTAGTTATTTCCAAGATTATAATGTTGGCACTTATCTTTTGATTTCTTTGAATTCGCTTATAAACTAGCCCTAATCCTAGTTGTTTTATATTTTGTACATATATAAATGTTGTTGTTCACATTTTGGAAGATTCATCCACTCAATTTCGGTGTTTCGATAGGTATCAAGTGTATCCGTGGCATCTGAAACAACCAAGACAAGAAAAGAGGGCAAAAAGGTCAAAAGAAGAATTTTCTGAAAGCCAAATTTGCCCAGGCTAGCAATTAACTCGCCTGGGCGAGTTATACTTTCTTTAGCATTAAGTCACAACTCACCTAGGCGAGTAAATCATGAGTAAATCACTTACTTGGGCGAGTTAACCTTTCTTCAAAGCTAAGTCATAACTCGACTGGGCGAGTTTAGCTGACAGCACCTCCATCAAATGCTATAAATAGCATGCAAGGAAGCCATAGGAAAAGGTAGAACGTGAGGAATAACCATGGAAACATAAAGAGAGGTGAGAGAAGAGAGAAAAAGAGTGGAAACTCTGTAAAAATGGGTTAGGGACTGCCACCTTTGCCATGTCTTCTATTGATCTCTTGCTCTACACAATGATCAGTTAGCTTCTCTAATGGATTGGATGTAATCTTCGTACCCCTTTGTATCTCTTTTAATATTTGATATATGTATGAATCTTTTCTACTCATTCTGTTCTTAATGCTTGATTCTACTTGATCACTAGTTTCATGAAATTAGATTCTAAGCTTGACTGGAAAGTGCCCTTAGGATTTGAACTGAATGATTTTACTTTTTACGTTATGTTACTAGGAATAGAGCATAACATTTTGATTGCAAATAGTACGCGATTATGATTGTAATGCTGGGTTCTTTACTTCATATGCGAGACACCGATATTCGGTAAATATCCTTAGGATTCTCGAATGCGAGGGATCGATTTGGGGTGATTTAATGTGTGCATCAGTAATGTGAGAGAATGATTCATATGTGTTTATGTTAATTAGATATTGAGGGTATGAATGATGAAACTCAATCCTACGTTCTCTTGAATTAATTAAATTCATTTTATTTGTTTCCGTAATTTTTCATATTTCCGACGCACTAATCCATTATTTCCGTTATTCCCATAAACCATGAAATTCCGATTATATTTGTTGTACATAACTATTGAACTGATTACTTTCATTTGGGAGAACTGAGTAGCTCAAGTCCCTGTAGAGATGAACTATTATAAAGTTTGTAACCTGTGACGACATTGGTACGCTTACCAATAATCTAACAATTACCATACATGGTGGGTTGTGATTAGACGACGATGTAAAAATTTGTACATTGTTAGTATATAATCCATTCTCACTCTCTCACACACACATACAAATAATCATGTACTATGTTCATGTCCTCAAGGTTCCCTGTTCAGTCATATCACCATCACGCAGTCTACTCCTAAGGCCAATTTCTTCATCACTCTAATCCTTTTTTTCATAGCTTACTCATCAATATAGCTATAGTCATTTCACTACAACATGCATGAAGTCATCTAACAGTTTGATGGATAACAGTATTGGTCACAATTATGACACCCCCTAAATTACGGTATTCCACTCTATATATTTTTTTGAATTATTATTATATTATATATGTTAGCCTTTTTTATGTGAAAATGTTTTGCTATAAATACCCTTGTAAATGTCAATAGATTTGAATTAGTTCTTCCATATTTTTATATATTATTATGTAACACTAAAAAAATGAGTGTTTTAGGCAAAACCTCCACCAAAAATATCGCTACTTCGTCACTTGCATTGGTTTATCATGACAGCCATATCCGAACTAATAACCAGGGCACTTGCTTCATTTGGGTCCAGCCCACCCCTTTAAGGGTTTTGCTAAATTCGACGTATGTTCGGTTGAAGATAAAGATTAAAGATGTCTTATTATTACAAGATGACAAACACATTACAAATATTTACTATCGACACCCTGTTAGAGTCTAGCACGGTAATGTTTGCTATGATTGATTTGAGTTGCAAAATGACAACAATGTGCGGTACATGGTATTAGTGTACGACCAATATCAAAGTAAGGGACCGATCAAGTTATACGCAAAACTGTCAATTGAAAGTTGTCAAAAAACCATTCAAGAATTAATATAGGATTTGCATAACTCTAAACCATTGCTAAGGCGTTACATAAGGAGGAAAACAATAGGGTGGCAACACCAATTGCACGGGGCAATAACATATGGAAGCAAGTGATAGGGTGGCACCGCCAGTGTCAAAATTGAGCTTGCTTTCCACAAGATAATAAAAAATGAAGAAAAATCATAAATTGGCCCCACCAGTGATAGTAGTGTCCATGCTATCCATGAGACAATATAGAATTAAATAAAAGTAGTAAGAAAAACCTCTGGATGGCTTCTCTTGTGCAATATTTTGTTTATAAATAGGTGAACAACGTACATGAAGAACATTATATTTGAAAATGTTAATTTGTTTTCATATCTACGAGTAAGTAAATGTTAGGAAATTTTGAGGTTCATGTATATTGGGATTTGTTACAATTTCAAGGTGTTATGAGTCCCCTTAATTGTACTATTTCAGGTTAAATATGACGTTAGTTGTACTATGTCTGGTTACATAGTACTATTAAATTTAACGGTAATATGAGTTATTTTGCCATCGAAACAATACGTACGCTACTCTTCCGTTCCCCTCCAGATTGGTGACACTTTCTTTGTACATATTGCTGCTTTGGATGTTCCTTTTCTATGGAGGATACTTGTACATGATATGAATTTTGCTCGTTGTACATGAGAAGCAATCCCAAATGGGTGTGTCCATAAAGAAGTTTGCTCCTCTTCTGTGGAGGATACTTGTACATGACATGACATAAATTTTGCTCATTGTACATGGGAACCGAACTAGCTTGTTCTAACAACTCCCTTAATTGAACCGGAACCACTGCAGGTTCAAAACCTTATGCATGGTGCTGCCCTTGATGCCTAGGTTGATCGTAAGATACAATCTTGTTTCTCACTTCAAACAGCTTCTGACACATGCACACTCTGTAAACGTAGCAGAGACTCATCATGTGGACTTGGATGCACTACCAGAACTTCCACCATAATAAAAAAGATAGTAAATCCTCTATTTTCATCCAAATAGATTCTTAATTATAAATGGGACCTAACAACAACAAAAATAAAAAAAAAAGGACTTAACAAATCAACAAGACTTACCAAAAAGTCAAGAATAATATTCCCTACATCATACTATACTTTTCTACTTATAATTGAGACTTAAGAACTACAAAAAATAAAAGGGACTAAGAACTAATATAAATAACTAAAAAATTTCAAAAATAAAAAAATAAACTAAAATGTTTCGTGCTACATTCCTAATAAAATATCAACTAAAAAAACAAAACAAAAAAACAATATAACAAATCAACAAGACTTACCAAAAAGTAAAAAATAATATTCCCTACATCATACTATATTTTTGTCCTTAGATATGAGACTTAAGAATTAAATACAAAAATTAAAAAATAAAAAAGGAACTAAGAAATAATAAATAAAAATTCATAAATATAAAATCAACTAAAATGTTTCCTACTACATTTTCTGAGTAAAATATCAAATAAAAAAACAAAAGAACAATATAACAAATCAACAAGACTTACCAAATAAGTAAAAAATATTATTCCCTACATCATACTATATTTTCTACTTATAAATGACACTTAAGAACTAAACAAACTAAAAATTAAAAAGGGACTAAGAACTAATAAAATAACTAAAAAAATCATAAACATAATTAGTTATGTTATGAATAACAAACTAAATGTTGCTACAATTCTAAAATATACAAAATGACAACTTTTTCCCTACAAAATTTCCACACTAAAGTTAATTAAGCAATAAATAATACATCATACTATATTTTTCTACTTATAAATGAGAGTTAAAAACTAAAAGATAAAATAAAACATAAAAATAAAAACAGTAAAGTAAAAGAAAAAAAACACTCAATAAAAACAACAAATAATACATCCTATTACATTTTCCTAATAATTATCATATAAAACAAAAAATAGCGCTAAATCAAATAAATAAGACTTACAAAACAAAATCGTAAAATAAAAAGAACTTACCTACATAGAAAATACCAATGAGAAGCACCACCAAGAACCTTCAAAAAATCCACAACCAAAATCACTCTAAAAAACACAATGTTAGACTTTTGGCAAGCGTACCAATTGTCGTTGTAAGTAACAAAATTTATAAAAGTTCGTTTCTACAGGGACTTGATTTTTACTCAGTTAATTCAAATAAAGCTTAACAGTTTAATAGTTATGTACAATGAATGTGAACGGAGTTTCATGTAATAGTGATTTAACAAAAATTATGAAAATTAAGAAGAAACAGAAATAATAAATTTAGTACGAATGATTACGGATGATTACGAGAAATTACGGAAGATTACGAGCAATTACTAGAACGAGATTAATTCAAGAAAAGCGCAGGATTGGATTTCATCATTCATACCCTTAGTATTCAATTAATATTACCATGCATAAGTTATTTTCTTTTATTATTGATGCACACATAAAATCATCCCAAATCGATCCCTCGTATTTGGGAATCCTTAAGAAATATTTATCAAATATCGATCCCTCGCATATCAAATAAATACCCTTAGCATTACGATCATATTCTCGTGTTATTTGCAATCTAAATGGTACACCCTATCCCTAGCGATTGTAACGTAAAGAATAAATTTATTCAGTTCAAGTTTTAAGAGTACTTCCCAGTTAAACTTAAAAACCTTATTTCTTGAGACTATTGATCAAGTAGAATCAAGCATTAAATACGGAATAAATTTATCAATAATAAATAGAAAAGATTAATGCATAAATAAATATTAAAAGAAATACTTGAGGGTAAGAAGATTACATCCAATCCTTTGAGAGAGTTAGCCAAGCATGATGAGAACCTCCCTAGAAGAATAGTAGAAGAAAAGCATCATCA
>QARZ01040658.1:93402-104635 GCA_013407115.1 Glycine latifolia
TATAATGACCCTGTGATAATCCGGGTTGTCACATAAGGGGGTGTATTTTGGAACTCGGATAAAAGGGGGTGTGGATAACATCCCTTCGAAACCGGGTTCGTGTGACCGGGTTGTCACATAAGAGGGGGTGTGAACTGGAGATCGGATAAAAATGGGGTGTAGATAACACCTTCTTAATATACGGGATCGTGGTATATAGCAGTGTTAGAGGAAGACCGGGTTGGTGCACGGTCGGATTATTTCCACCTAAGTGGTGGATATACTTAGCACTTTTGAGAAACGCTGATGTATAGAAGGAACTCGGACAGGGAAGGAAAGAGCAACCGGGTAGCTATCTCGACAGAGCTCGTATGTTCCTTCTTGAGTGTCATCCATTTCTTTGAGAACCGAGTTGTTATATCAGATGAGCTCTGATGTGTTACTGAGTTGTGATTGTTGAGTTTAAAGAAAGCTGCAAGAGGAATTGAACCAAGGTTGAAGACTTGATTATGTTTTAGCTTTTTACATATCCAATCATTTTGGTGGCATTTGTAATTTGTTTAAGTGATTCAAGTTAAATGCCTTGTGATTTTTCATTAGCATATGCATTCTCATGATCATGCATACATGGTTTTTAAATCTTAAAGAAATCAAATGGTTTTACAAGAAGTTAAGTTCTCAAAGGCTAAGTTCTTTAAAAAGCAAATCTTACTACTTTAATCGATTACACAATCAATTTAATTGATTAAAGACATTCAAACTATTCTAGAAAAGCCTTGAAGAACAATTTAATAGATTACTGGTTTCTTGTAACCGATTACATAGTGTTTTATGAAAAACCATGCATAACTGGTTTAATCGATTACCTCTTTCTGTAATCGATTATCTTAATTCGTTTTTAATGATACTATTTTGGTCTAATCAATTACCGTACGGTTTAATCGATTATTGTGTTCATGAAACCATTTCCAGAAAGCTGATGAACAATTTAATCAATTATCTAGTTACTTTAATCAATTACATATGGCAATTTAATCGAATACACTAGCGGATTAATCGATTATTGTTAGTTAAATCTATTTTTTATAAAGTTTGGTGAGTCTTTTTCTTATAAATAGACATTGAGCGATTTACTCTAAAGGAGAGTGACTTACCCAAAAGTTTCTAAGCTTTCAAAAGTGCACAAAATTCTGTCATGCTTTACAACCTGAAGAGTGTGGTAATCTCATTTCATTTCATTCATTCATACATGAAAGATCTCAGGTTGTGTTTATCTTGAACCTATCTTTTTAGATGTTCTAACATTTTCTATTGTATTGTGATATATCAATAGGTTTCTTTTCAAGCTTACTAGAGTAGGGTTCTCTAGGTTTGGGATTCTAAGTAGGGTTCTCAGTATCTTGTGATTTGTATTCTAATAGGGTTTTAGAATCAGTATCTTTGTCTAGTGTTGATAAAGAGGCACTTGTAAACAACTTGTATAAGATTCTTTGATTTAGTAATTACTCTAACCTAGTGTGGGTTGGAAGCAACTGGATGTAGCCTCCAAGGTTGAGAGGTGAACCGGTATAATTGCTTTGTGTTTTGTTTAGATTTCTGTATGTTTCATTACATGTCTTTGTGAAATCAAGCATTATTATGAAAGAAACATTTTCTGTCATTGCTTTCATAACTAAGGGTGATCTTGGGTGAAGAAAGATTTCTGGATTTGATAAAGGTGAACTTGTGATACGATCCTAAGTTTTAATTCCACAATTTGTTTCAGAAAGTTTTAAATTTCTAGTTTGAACCAATTCACCCCCCCTCTTGGTTCATTTGCAGTGTATTCATAGTATTTTCAATTGGTATCAGAGCTGGTTCTTGAAAGATATTCAAGATCACTTTCTTTTTAAAAGAAAATGAATACTACTCAAATAAAGTTTAGAGAGGGAGCTTCTCTCAATCGTCTACCAATGTTTGAGGGTGAGCATTTTAGTTTTTGGAAAAATCGAATGCAAATCTTTATTCAATCCAATGATCCCGGTCCATGGAATGCAATTGAAAAGGTCCTTTGGTTCCTATGAAAACTATTGATAATAAACTTGTTCCTAAAGAATGGGATGAAATGACAGATGCAGAAAAGAGGATTGTGCAATATGACTTTAAAGCAAAAAATATGGGAAATGTGGGAAATGCTAGAAGTAACTCATGAAGGTACTGATGAAGTCAGAAGATCAAGGAAGCATGCCTTGATTCATGAGTATGAAATGTTCAAAATGAACAATACAGAAACCATTTCTTAGCTACAAACAAGATTCACACATATTGTCAATCATCTTCTTGGCCTTGGGAAGACCTTTGATACTGAAGAATTGAATATCAAAATCTTGAAGTGTCTCATAAGGCCATGGCAACCAAAAGTCATAGCTATCAAGGAGTCAAAAGATCTATCTAAGATATCCATGGCTACATTGTTTGGTAAGCTACTTGAATATGAAATTGAAATGTTACAACTAACTAATACTGAAGATGCAGAAAAGAAACATAAGAGCATAGCTTTGAAATCTGCATCATCTAAGGTTGAAATAGAATAAGATTCAAGTGAGGAAGATGAACATGACAACATGAATCTTATTGTCAAAAAGTTCAGCAAATTCATGAGAAGGAACAAAAATAGAAAATTCAAAAAGTTCAACAACAACAACAAAAAGAATGATAGCAACACCTCCACCAACTTTACATGCTTTGAATGTGGAAAGCCTGGACACATCAAATTTGAATGTCCAATCTTCTTAAAGCAACAACAAGGTGAAAGGAAGATTAAGAAGGAAGGAAAGCCAAAGAAAGCCTACATTGCATGGGAAGATAATGAATTAACAAGTTCTGAATCAAGCAGTGAGAATGAAGAAGAAGCAAATGTGTGCTTTACTTCAACTTTGAGTGATGATGACTACTCAAGTGCTGAATCTGAGGTAAGCTCTCAATATGATAACATTGTTGATGCTTTTCATGAAATGCATGATGAGGCTCAAAGGCTAGCAAAGACAAATAATAATCTGAAAGGAGATTTAAGATGACATATCACAAAACTTGCAGAAATGCAAAGTGAACTTTGTAAGTTGAAAGAGGAGAATGAAAAATTTCTTTCAAGTTACAAGGCAAATGGTTGTATATGTCCTTCTTCCTCTTTTAAGGCAAAAAAATGTAAATTGTTACAAGATGAGTTTGATGCTTTCAAAAGAAGCCAAGGAGAAAAGTATATGTTACTTCTTTCAGAAAATAACTATTTGGTTGATCTTTTGAGAAGCTGTATAGAGGTAAATGCAAGTTGGCTGAAATGTTAAGTGTTCAAAAATATGCTGGAGATACTTCTGGTTTGGGATACAAACATGGTTCAAAATCTAGTGGAAAAACCACATTTGTACCACAAAAACAGAAGAATCAAATGAGCTTTTATAAATCAAAGTTCAATCAAAATGCTTACTTTGAAAGATCTTCTAGAACTGTAACTTGTAACTATTGCATGAAAAAGGGACATACATCTTTTAAATGCTATGCAAGAAAATATTATGTGCCTAATGGAGAATGTGTTTGGGTGAAAAAGGAAAAGAAAAGAGCTAACCCCTATGGACTCAACCTTAATTTGGTACCTTTCCTTGTTAATTGATTTGAATTGTGCAAGTGGGTCTAAGAGCAAAACCATCACTGTGGTATCTTGATAGTGGCTGCTCTAGGCACATGACAGGTGATATTTCCATGCTTATAAATGTTATACTAAAAGATGGAGGATTTGTCACCTACGGCGATAATAACAAATGGAAGATTATTGGAGAAGGAAGCATAGGAGATAGCCTCAAAACTATAATAAAAAATGTGTTATATGTTGAAGGCTTGAAACACAATCTCCTAAGCATAAGTCAATTATGTGACAAAGGATTTAAAGTGTCATTCAATGACAATTGCTGTTTGATTTGTGACAGTCAAAGTGGTGAGGTTATCCATGTTGGACAAAAGGAAGAATTCTTACAAGTTAATGATTTGAATGACAAAGAAAAGGCTGAACCAAATGATGAACTGGAACATTCTACACCTTTACAAAAGCACAAGGATTGGAGGACAATAAAAGATCTTTCTCTTGACAATATAATAGGGGAAGTATCCAAGGGAGTTTCTACTAGATCCTCTTTAAGAAATATTTGTTGTACCATGGCTTTTGTTTCACAAATTGAACCAAAAAGTATTGATTAAGCTTTGCTGGATGAACATTGGTTAATGGCTATGCATAATGAGTTAAACCAATTTAAAAGAAATGAAGTTTAGGAGTTAGTCCCTAGAACATCAACTCATAAACCTATTGGCACAAAATGAGTTTTTAGAAATAAGCTGGATGAAAGTGGAATCATAGTAAGGAATAAGGCTAGATTGGTTGCTAAAGGATACAACCAAGAGGAAGGCATAAACTATGATGAAACTTATGCTTCAGTAGCCAGATTAGAAGCCATAAGGTTGTTACTTGCATATGCATGTTTGATGAATTTCAAATTCTTTCAAATGGATGTAAAAAGTGCATTTTTAAATGGTTACATTGAAGAAGAAATATATGTAGACCAGCCCCATGGATTTATTGATCACAAGCATCCTAACCATGTTTTCAAATTAAGGAAAGCTTTGTATGATTTGAAACAAGCATCAAGATCTTGGTATGAAAGGTTAAGCAAATTTCTGCTTGAAAAATCTTTTATAAGAGGTCAAGTTGATAAAATCTTGTTCATCAAGAAAAGAGGAAATGATATCTTGCTGCTTCAAATATATGTAGATGACATTATTTTTGGTTCAACTAATCAATCTATGTGCAGAGAGTTTTCAGTATCAATGCAGAGTGAATTTGAGATGTCTATGATGGGAGAACTCACATTCTTTCTAGGACTACAAGTCAAGCAATTAAAGAATGAAACTTTCCTTAGTCAAGCCAAGCACTGTTAAGAGATGATCAAGAAGTTTCAAATGGAGAATTGCAAGGATGCTGCAACACCAATGGCAACATCTACCTATCTTGACACAAATGACAAGGGAAAAAGTGTTAATGAGTCTAAATACAGAGGAATGATTGGATCCTTGTTATACTTAACTGCTAGTAGACCTGATATCATGTTAAATGTTTGCTTGTGTGCTAGATACCAAGCAAATCCCAAAGAATCTCATCTAACTGCAGTCAAGAGGATCCTCAAGTACCTCAAGTCTACACCAAGAGTAGGACTTTGGTATCCAAAAGGTACATCTATCAGCTTGATTGGATATTCTGATTCTGATTTTGCAGGGTGCAAATTGGATAGAAAGAGTACAAGTGGAACATGCCACATGTTAGGAAGCTCATTGATTTCTTGGCACTGCAAGAAGCAATCATGTGTTGCCTTATCCACTGCTGAAGCTGAATACATTTCTGCTGGAAGCTGTTGTGCACAAAGCCTTTGGTTGGAGCAACAACTTCAAGAATTTGGAGTTGAGATAAAAGAGATTCCATTGCTGTGTGATAACACAAGTGCCATCAACATATCCAAAAATCCTATCATGCACTCAAGGACCAAGCATATTGAAATCAGACATCACTTTATCAGAGATCATATCCAAAAGGGTAATATCAAAATTGAGTTTGTTGAAACCAATTATCAATTAGCTGATATTTTCACTAAGCCTTTGGATAAAGATAGATTTTACACACTTAGAAACATGTTAAGAATATTGGATGAATCTAATGTGTGTTAGCTTGATATGTATATGCTCATTGACATGAAATTGCATCATTGATTGGCCTTTAATCTCAAAATCATACAAAGTAGATATGTGCTACATAATCACTATTCATTCTAATAATTCTACTGTTATAATCGATTATGCCATGAATTAATCGATTAAATGAACTTAAAAAGCTATTTAGAATGATATCTGCACTTGTGTAATCAATTACAGTAACAGGATAATTGATTATTCTTCATGAGAAAATTTTTCCAGAAAATGAAAGTCACTGGAATAATCGATTACGCCATCGAAATAATCAATTACATAAGCTTAAAATCCTTTTATAAAATTCAAACTCATTGGAATAATCGATTACAGTGAATGGTAATCGATTAAATTGTATGCAAATTGTCTGAAAACTCGAATTTTCACTGTAATAATCGATTACTCTTCAAAATAATCGATTACTGCCTCTGCTAAAACTGATTCTACTTACGAAATAATCAATTACATAAGAATATAATCGATTATCCATGGAGTTACTGCAGAATCTGCAGATTTTATCTTGGAAATTGTAACTGCCTAACTGCCACCAAATTCAAATTTTGAATCAAATGTGCTTTTATTTTAGTGGGTTAATTCGTATCAACTACTACACTTTTCAAATTTCAATCTTGGAGCCAAAATCTTCTATATAAACAGCCTATGTTGAATGGAATAAAACACAATATTCTCATCTTCTATCTTAAGCCTTGTTGTTCCTTATCTGAGTCTTGAACCTTTGTCCATATAGCTTTTCCTCTCTTAGCCATTATGTATGCTCCTAAGAGAACCAAATCCTCTAAGAGAAAGACTGAAACTTCTAACCCAACAGTAAGTAGATTAGACCACTGGTTTTCAAATGAGAGAGAGAAAATGACCTACTTCCAATTCAATGCAACCAAACTGATATGTTCTCCAAAACACCTTGACCTTGGCTGGTTCAGTAGGGAAGGGTTTCAATTCCCAGCCATGCTTGAAGCCCAAGGTTTAAAGAAATTTGTGGAGATGAATCTTGTCTCAAGTGAATGGGGTAGCCATGGAAATTACTCCTGAAATTTGGCAGGAGGTTGCTGGTATTTCTTTTGATGGTGAAAGAAAAGTTGAGGAAGAAGCTAAAGGATACAATTGGGTGAAAACCTACAGAGGAATGCTACTTGATCCTCAAATGAGGCTAAAGTTGAGGCTCAGCATAGGTCCTATGACTCATGAGGACAAACTCCTTTACTACATCATCACCTACATCCTAACTCCTAGGTCCACTAACCATGCTCAAGCCATAGATGATAATCTTCAGATTGTTTATGGCCTGAAAAATAGAATTCAGATGAATTGGATCCTCATAATTCAGGAGATAATGCTCAAGTCTAAAAGATTGATGAACTACCCATTTCCATATGCTGTCCTGATTTCCAAATTCATTGATTACTTCAAAGTTGATGTTACTAATGAGGTTGTTGATAATACTTTTTCCAACAATAGTCTCATAAGGAAAAGCATCTGACCAAGCTTGGAATGGTCAAAACTCCATATGGATGGTAGATGGCAGGACAACAATTGCCACCAGCACAAGGTGAAGAAGAAGCTGAAGCAGAAGAAGGAGAAGAGGGTAAAGGTTCTGCTCAACCTTCCTATAGTCCTTTTGAGTCTCTAATGATTCAAAATATGGATGCACTGTTGTCTCTTCATCATGAGCATATAGCTGAGACAAATTTATCTTTGGAAGAGATGAAGTCTAGATTAGAGAACATAGAAGCTAGGCTTGTATTGGATGATATGGATAAATAAGCTTAGATTGCTTAGGGTGCTTCTGTTTGTCTCTATTGTTGCTATTTCATTATGCTCTTGTTTTCTTCTGTTGCTTAGTTTGATGGTTGCTGGTTGTTTAAGTATTTTAAATTTCTGTTTGATTAATGTATTGTCTGCTGTTGAATCAATACAAGTGTTTCTTTTTCTCTCCTTTTATTCCCCTGTTTTTACTATAATCATTTTTTTTTTGTCTTTGATAAGCCAAATAGGGGGAGAAATATTTGTAATTTAGGGGGAGTAATGATTGAAATATTGTATGATATAGGGGGAGAAAATGGTATGTAACATGTACTGCACGAATGCTTTTAACTATGAAAGAATCTACCCAAGTAAGGGGAAGCATGTTTTTAAAATGATGGATGCTTATGCTTGATCTTGCAAAAGCTGACTTAGATTTCAGGAATCATTCATCCCTCTAAAGCAATCCAAAGAATAGACAAATTGAAAATTGATTTGGCATGCTCAAAGCCAAAAAAGGGGAGATTGTTGAGTTTTAAGGAAGCTGCAAGAGGAATTGAACCAACGTTGAAGACTTGATTATGTTTTAGCTTTTTACATGCCCGATCATTTTGATGGCATTTGTAATTTGTTTAAGTGGTTCAAGTTAAATGCCTTGTGATTTTTCATTAGCATATGCATTCTCATGATCATGCATAAATGGCTTTTAAATCTTAAAGAAATCAAATGGTTTTACAAGAAGTTAAGTTCTCAAAGGCTAAGTTCTTTAAAAAAGTAAATCTTACTGCTTTAATCGATTACATAATCAATTTAATTGATTAAAGACATTCAAACTATTCTGGAAAAGCCTTGAAGAACAGTTTAGTAGATTACTGGTTTCTTGTAACCGATTACATAGTGTTTTATGAAAAACCATGCATCACTGGTTTAATCGATTACCTCCTTCTGTAATCGATTATCTTAATTCGTTTTTAATGATACTATTATGGTTTAATCGATTACTATACAGTTTAATCGATTATTGTGTTCATGAAACCATTTCCAGAAAGCTGATGAACAGTTTAATCGATTATCTAGTTACTTTAATCGATTACATATGGCAATGTAATCGATTACACTAGCGGATTAATCAATTATTGTCAGTTAAATCTATTTTTTATAAAGATTGGTGAGTCTTTTTCTTATAAATAGACATTGAGCGATTTACTCTGAAAGAGTGACTTACCCAAAAGTTTCTAAGCTTTCAAAAGTGCACAAAATACTTTTTTGCTCTGAGTTCAAACAACATCTTGTGTGATCAAGATTTTTGAGTTTTTTAGAGAAGATATTTTAAAGAAAGAAGGTTTTCAAGATTGTGTTTCTGAGCTATTATGCTTTACAACCTGAAGAGTGTGGTAATCTCATTTCATTTCATTCATTCATACATGAAAGATCTCAGGTTGTGTTTATCTTGAACTATCTTTTTAGATGTTTTAACATTTTCTATTGTATTGTGATATATCAATAGGTTTCTTTTCAAGCTTACTAGAGTAGGGTTCTCTAGGTTTGGGATTCTGAGTAGGGTTCTCAGTATCTTGTGATTTGTATTCTAATAGGGTTTTAGAATCAGTATCTTTGTCTAGTGTTGATAAAGAGGTCACTTATAAACAGCTTGTAAAAGATTCTTTGATTTAGTAATTACTCTAACCTAGGGTGGTTTGGAAGCAACTGGATGTAGCCTCCAAGGTTGAGAGGTGAACCGGTATAATTGCTTTGTATTTTTTTTAGATTTTTGTATGTTTCATTACATGTCTTTGTGAAATCAAGCATTATTATCAAAGAAACATTTTTCTATCATTGCTTTCATAACTAAGGGTGATCTTGAGTGAAGAAAGATTTCTGGATTTGATAAAGGTGAACTTGTGATACGATCCTAAGTTTTAATTCCGTAATTTGTTTCAGAAAGTTTTAAATTTCTAGTTTGAACCAATTCACCCCCCCTCTTGGTTCATTTGCACTGTATTCATAGTATTTTCAGTGATCTCGGTGGATCTTGGATGAGCTTGTGTGATCTCGGATGAGCAACCGGGTAGTTATCTCGGTTGAGCTCGGGTGAGCTCGTATGTGGTTGACTTGTGAGAGCTATCGGGTAGAGAGACTGGAAGAGCTCGTAACCCTTTTTGGTAGATTACCGGGTTGGGAACTCGAAAGAGGTTAGGAGGAATCTTGGACTTGTGAAGTACCAAGTTAGGAACCCAAATGAAGTCAGATTAGATCGGACGAGGTCAGAGGAGGGCAAAACCTTAGATTTGTGGTTGGAATGAGTGCTCAGGAACCCAGGGTATGGTAGTGAGGTTACACTCAATATATATATATATATATATATATATAATCCAACCCGGTAGTCCAATATCTCTTCATATTCACTCTATACAAGTGACATGTGTTGACTCCCTGCTGGTTGTTTTGACGCGGGAAGACTCTTATTATTTTAGGATGCGTGTTAATTTTTAGGATATTTAAGATATACATGAGGGAGATATTTCAGTAGTAACTTTATTTCCACCGTCTTTGTTAAAACACTTTGTCACTCTTATTCCATATTTCCTCCATTGTTGTAGTGAGAAAAGCTTCCTAAATAACCTTTCCTTAACCTAAAAGCTTCACATCCAACGTAAGGATTTAAGAGAATCATCCTATAAATTAGTTTCCAACCTTTGTTAGAGGTGAAATCATCAGGCGAGGAGATCAGTTCTCCAAAGGAAAGTTTAAAGTTTCAACCTTTAAGGAGTAGAAGGCACGGTAAGGACGTTTAAGCTTGGAAAAGTTGTCCTCTAGTATTCCTTGTTGTTTTTAAGGTAAGGCATGTTAATTTCACTGTATTATTTGAGTTAGGTTTTAAAAGGAAAAATGACCCATATGAGTTAAGGTTGGTTTTGGCTGGTGCTTCTTTGGAAAAGTATGCTTAGGAGGTTGTTGTGATGAAGGTTCAACCTTGCAAGCTAACTTTTCTGGGTTCTGGGTATTTTGTTATGCCCAAATAGATCTTTATGGGGTTTACAAGTCACTGGTTGGTGGTACATGGTTAAGATCTGGAAAAGAACTGGGTTCTTTTTATGAAACGGTTGAGAACCATTCTTGATATCTTTCTTGCCTGGTGTAGGGCTTGATAAAGAAGATATCAGTGGTGGTGAACATGCAGCTGAGAGAATAGGTGCTGGAATCAGAGAAGGTAAGCTCTCTATTCTTGGGAGTTGGTTCCCTTGATTGTGTTCCACCATACTCCTGGGGAGTGATGGTGTTTGGATATCATGGTGCGCGTATTTACATTGTGTGTTATTGCTTTGGATTGAAAACATACATGTAATGGAGATGTGCA
The DNA here is from genome assembly GCA_013407115.1 of Glycine latifolia. NCBI lineage: Eukaryota > Viridiplantae > Streptophyta > Magnoliopsida > Fabales > Fabaceae > Glycine > Glycine latifolia. The sequence continues at coordinate 104,261 of QARZ01040658.1, forward strand.
TTGGTTGGCTAAGTTGTATATTTGTATATACATCTGTGCATGTCTGTGTTGGAAGGGCACATTGGTGGAATTATCACATGGAGTCCGGGGTCTGGGACCTCAGGCCGGGATACGTGATGTGTACGTGGAGTACACTGGAAGATGTACAAGAGTACACTAAAGGTGTACTGGCTGTCTAACTTGTATATCTTATATGCAATTGTGTATGATATCTGCACTAGCTGGCTAAATTGCATATTGGTGAAGGAATGGTATGTTTATGTGGTTATGTACATGTATTATTTTATTAAAGGCCGGGTTGGCTATATTATTTATAATGCCAATATAGATGCTATGTACTGTGGAAGTGAACCAGGGGGAGGTGAGTCTCCAAGA
>QARZ01040658.1:114635-142709 GCA_013407115.1 Glycine latifolia
AGGAATGATTGGTTCCTTACTCTATTTGACAGCTAGTAGACCAGATATTATGCTAAGTGTTTGCTTGTGTGCAAGATACCAAGCAAATCCAAAAGAGTCACACCTTACAGTAGTCAAAATGATCATCAAATATCTCAAAGCAACACCCAAAGTTGGACTGTGGTATCCTAAGGGTGCACCAATAAGTATTATTGGATTTTCTGATTCTGATTTTACAGGATGTAAACTTGATAGGAAAAGTACAAGTGGAACTTGTCATCTCCTTGGAAGCTCACTCATTTCATGGCATTGCAAGAAACAAGCTTGTGTGGCCTTGTCTACTGCTGAAGCTGAATATATCTCAGCTGGGAGTTGCTGTGCACAAAGCCTATGACTTAAACAACAAATGCAAGATTATGGAGTTGATCTTAAAGAGATTCCACTACTTACTGACAACACAAGTGCAATAAACATCTCAAAGAATCCTGTCATGCACTCAAGGACCAAGCACATTGAAATTAGACATCATTTCTTAAGAGATCATGTGCAGAAAGGTAACATCAAGGTTGAATTCATTGACACTCATAATCAACTTACTGACATTTTTACTAAACCTTTACCAAAGGATAGATTTTATGCACTTAGAAACATGCTAGGCATTCTTGATGAACATAATCTATGCTAGGTTGTTTAAATGAATGCTTTTCACAAATATTTGAGGCCTCACATATGCTTTTACTCTTAAATAATTGAAATTCGTACAAGCTGCATAAAATGCTCTGTTTTTGTTGTTTTTACAGTAGTAATCGATTACACCACGGGTTAATCGATTAAATTCATTAAAATTCACATCCTGTATGCAAGTTGAACTCCAGTAATCGATTACCATAACCTTGTAATCGATTATTACTCATATTAAGAACCTTTTCTCAGTATAAGCAACTCACTATGATAATCGATTACATATCGGAATAATCGATTACCACTCACAAAATCCATTTCTCAGTTTGAGTGTGTCACTGGGATAATCGATTACCACTGATGATAATCGATTAAAATGCACAGAATTCATCCCTCAGTTTGTGTGACCCACTGGGATAATCGATTACCACTCGGGATAATCGATTACATATGTTCTGATTCTTGATAAAAATCCCAAATTAGTAATAATAATCGATTACTTAATCATATAATCGATTACAGGTCATCTTCTACCTCTGACTGGTAAGCAAATAATCAATTACATCACGGGATAGTCGATTACAATGAACAAATTTTGTGTCCTAAATGAGCAAAATAATCGATTACTTAAGGAAATAATCGATTATTTATGCGGTTGAGCGAGTTTTGACAGTTTTTTTCTGGAAATGTAACTGCCCTATCAAATCTAAAAGCAATCCAAGGCCAATGAAGTGCCTTAACTGCCACCAACAGCTAGTTTTTCAAAAAATATGGATGTTAGGAGCCTCAATTTTGCCTATAAATAGTGCATTGCATCAATTAAAAAAACTGCACCTTTCTCTATCTCTCTCTCTGAAATTTCTGAGTTTTCTTAAGCCTTCTTGTGTCCAAACCTTGACTGAAACCATGTCTAACCCCACACCTAAACGTGCTAGGTCTTCCAAGAGGAAAGTAGGTGAATCCTCATCCAACCCACCTCCTCCTCAACCCCCAAACAGACTTGACTTGTGGTTCTCCACAGAGTCTGATAAAATCAATTATTTACAGTTTAATGCCACCAAACCTGTTGCCTCCCCTAAATACTTAGAACTCAATTGGTTTATTAGGGAGGGATTCCAATTCCCAGCACTCTTTGAAGCCCAAGGGCTTAGGAGATTTCTAGAAATGAAGGGTACTTTCTACCCTGAATTAGTAAAGGTGTTTTACACCTGTGCTAGAGGGTCAATGGATGGAAGTCTTGTTTCCAAGGTCAAGGGTGTGACAATGGAAATTACTCTTGAAATTTAGGAAACAGTGGCTGGGGTAGTATGTGAGGGAGTAAGGAGATTTGATGAAGAGCCTAATGGGTATAACAAAATGGATACCTATAGGGAAATGTTGCATGATCCACACATGCACATTAGGAATAGGTTAAGCACTGGACCCATGACTGCTGAAAATAGACTCCTCCATTATATAATTTCCTATGTAATTACTCCAAGGGCTACCAATCATGCCCAAGCAACTGATGAAGACCTTCAATTGGTCTATGGCCTGAAAAATAACATACCCATGAATTGGGTACTCATCTTTGAAGAAATCATGCTCAAATCCAAAAGGCTAACCAATAATCCTTTCCCCTATCCAATGCTGGTATCCAGGGTTTAGAATGCTTTATCCTATGTAAATGTTTGATGAAGACCTTCAATTATGATTTGGACAAGTGTAGGGACACTTGTAAAGGGGTGGACAAGTGGAAAGGTAAGTCATTATGGTGTAGGAGATATTTTTCCATAAAGTGAATCCTAAACCACTATATAAGGGGGAAGGAGGACCTAAGTGCAAGACATTCTCCAAGCTTTCCTCTCTACACCTTCACGTGAACATCCTCTCTTCATACTACCTTCATTTCATCTTTCTCCTTTAGAGTTAGAATCAAGTAAGAAAAGAAAACTCCACCTTCTTGACAAAATTTCGTGAGAAACCTAGCAACCTTAGGAAGAGTTTTGACAAGCCTAGAAGAAGGATATCAAGGCTTCATCTCTAAGAGGATTTTCCAAGGAAGGAAGGAAGGAAGCCATTTATCCATTCTATTCTCAAGACTCAAACTCACTTGAGGTAGGTTAAGCTTAAATCTCTAGTTAATCAATGGTTTGGATTAATTCACATGCTTTAGTAGGCTGATTTATGGTTGACATTTACGCTTGAATTTTGTGATGTTTAAAGGTTATTCTTTGATGAGAATATGTTGATTTAAGATATAAGATAGGCTATGATTTATATCCATCAATATTAGTAATGTATGGAAGCCCATTTGATGATCTTTTAAAGGTGATTTTTATGATACTTTAGGCTGTCTGTTGATATTTTTATGAAACTATTTTGATTTAATTTTTGAAGTAGAGGATGAATGGTGTAGAGTTGAATGATTTAACTACTTGATGATTTGATTTTGAGGATTAATTAGTGAGGTGGTAGGTGAAAGGAGAATTAAGATGTATACTAGGTGAGAATCTTTGTTTATAAAGGTTTAAAGGAATTAGATATTATTTATATTGAGAATTATTAGTTAGATTACTAACATAATTTTTCTGTAGTTAAGGTTATTCTTTGGTTATGCATAAGTTAGTAATAATCTTACTTGATTAAGGTATGGTGGTGTAACCATACTTATAAGCTTAATGGATAAGATATGGTGGTGTAACCATACTTATGATATAAATGATGATATGATATATATTTTGCTTATGAATTTGATTTTTATGGATGTTGATATGTTGATGTGATTAAGATAGGTGGATTCATGTTTCCATGTTCCAAGTCTAGTTGGGGAAATAGAATCTGATGCTACATACAGTACGATATGTAGTACCCAGGTGCAAGGATATATGGCAAAATTCATGCATGTTTGCGTAAGACTATAGCAGCGTCCACACTCAGTGTGGCCACATACAGTACGATATGTGGAGGCCATTTGCCCTGGGATAGTTCATCTCATGCATTCATATAGTTGCATATTGCTTGTGCATGTGTTTGATTTTTTTTTTTTATTTTACTAACCTAATAATAGGGTCGGGATTTAGCTTTGCCTACTGAGAAATTTATTTCTCGCCCGATCTGTTTCATGTTTTTTTTTAGATGACAATGATGGACAGGTTCCATGAGGCCTTGGAGTAGTGAAGATATATAAAAGAAGTTATGAACTAAGCTTGATTTTTGAGAAAAGTAGTGTACTTGTATTATATAAACTTTTGTATCAGAGACATTGGCTATGTATATGAGTAACAAATCTTTTGCAAATTTTACGTTTTAAAAATTTTACTATTATACGTTTCTTAGAAATTTACCCTTAAGTAAAAATAAAAATAAGTAAATATTTAGGTCATTACACTATTGATGCACTGACTATGTTCCTCGTAAGGTTAACAACCCGGTCCCAACATCTCACATCTATACATAGAATATCTCCACGGCATCATCAATGTATGGCCCTACCCAGGATCAACTCATCCTGGCTAGGATCATGCCATACACCCCCGTGGGTATTTATGTATATCCAAATGCATTTAGATTACCATGGGCACCATCAATGTAAGGCCCGACCCGGGATCAACTCGTCCTGGCTAGGATAATGCCATACACCCCCCATGGTATCAATGCATTCAATATCTCAAGCCATCACATAGGCCGATCTCAATGTAATCATATAAACAAGTGAATTGGTGTGAAGTATTAGGTGTCTGGGTTGGCACCTAGCTATTACAACTTTGAGGTAAGAATCCGAACAAGGTCGGACAAGGGCGGACAAGGTCGATAAAGATCGGTCAAGGGCAGTCAAGATTGAACAAGGGAAGACAGGTGAACAAGAGTGGACGAGGTCGGCAGAGGTCGGTAGAGATCGGATAAGTTCGGTCAAGGGAATCCTTGGGTTTCTATAAAAGTTCCAAGGACGGACTCAGCACTATGCAATCAATTACATAAGCATTGTAATCGATTATAACAAATAGCGCTTGCAAGACTCGATTTTGTATTATCACTATCCTACACAAGGTTGTTCGAGTAAAGGAACCCGGTAGTTCTCAAAGAAAAGACTTGGACTTAGCAATTCTAGAGAATAGCTCATCCCGGGTGAGGAACCCGGTAGTTCTAAAGGAAAGAGATGAGCTTAACCGAGTAGAAGACTCGGTGGCTCTTTTCCCAAGAAGGTACGAGCTCTGCCGAGTAAATAACCCAGTATACAAATGTCCGCCAACAAGAATTAAGTTACGTACTGCATGCATACATGTATGCTACGTAAACCGCTCAACTCGGCCAACCCATCTTGGTAGCCGACATTACAAAAAAGGTTTGACACATATATGCAATTTGACCAACCTTTCCTAGTAGCCGACATCACAACAAAGGTTTGACACATATATGAAACTCAGCCAACCCGTCCCGGTAGCCGACATCACAATAAAGGTTTGACACATATATGCAAGTCGGCCAACCCTTCTCGGTAGCCAACATCACAACAAAGGTTTGACACATATATGCAAGTCGGCCAACCCTTCTCGGTAGCCAACATCACAACAAAGGTTTGACACATATATGCAACTCGACCAGCCCGACTTACCCAATCCAGTAGTCATCTTCTTCACAAACACATCACATAAAAACTTCATCAATTTATTTCATGCAAAACATCATAACACATATACGTACTGCATCTCCACCATGATATCTAAAACCATTATTAACCCAATAAAACTCCCCTTACCTGGACAAGAATTCTTTTCTTTCAAACTGACATGAGTTTTGTTTGAACACAAGTTCTCACAGCAACCAGGAATGAAAGGGATTAAGCTCATTCACGAGTTCCTCTTAACGTAGAGGTTTTTTCGCTGCAACTACAGTGGTTCTTGAGAGTTATAGGAGGTATAGAGGTTTGATGAAGAGAGGTTTCTAAGTGAAAGAGAGTTTAGAGAGAAAAGAAGAGAAACACACAGAAGTGAGAACGAACATGCTTCATATGCTGCTATATATAGGCAGAGATACTAAGGCAAGTTGTCAACATGCGTGAACGGACAGCTACCATAGCCACTATAGTTGCCAACTTGCGTGTACTGATAGCTATCTTAGCAACAAATTCTTACTTATGTTCCTCAAGCACAATTACCAATGCAAAACACTTTACAGTAAATTTTGTAAGAATTACTACATCCTTCCAACACAAATACCAATGCACAGCCATTTGCAAGAATTATATTAAACAATTAAACAACACGAAATATCTATTTAACTTGTAAATTTTTAGGGTGTTACACCCTTACCTAACCAGGAGTTCGTTCTACAGTCTAGCGGTGTTGGAACTCTATCCTTTGAAGCGTGAGTGTGTTCGCTTACTTTCAAACCTCAAGAAAGATGTTCGCCGACTTCTGCTCTAATTACGAGGTTCCTCTTGACGTGGGGGTTTCTTTGGCAGCTACGGTGGTCCTTGGGGGTTGAAGGTGATACAGAAGAGTTGAGAAAGAGAGGTTTCTGGGTGTGGGTAAGTTTAGAGAGAAAAAGAGAGAAAGGGACAAAGAAGAAGAAAAGAAGTGAGCTTCCGCTGCACACTCTGCTGCCTATATATACGGCTGACAAGACATGTCCCCTTTAGGTGCATGCACAACAACCGCAGGCCAGCTAATTTGACTTTAGCCTAACCTCCATCAAACATGCATACCAATACAAAAGCACTCAAATTAGCAACTACTAAAATAAATCAATAATTAAGCAATATAACACACAACAATTATCCAACTCAGCAACTTGAAATTTCAGGGTGTTACAAGTAGCACACAAACCAAGAGGGGGGTGAATTGGTTCTTCTTGCCCAATTAAAAATTTCTTTAACAATTAGAGTTTAATGGATCATATCACAAATCAAACTTAGAATGCTTTTTAATCAGTCAAGCTTCAATCTTTATCAAATGCAATTACAACAAGATTACTTATGTTGATTATGAAAGAGTTATACCATTGAATGACAATCAATAACCAAGAGAAAAGATTAAGAAGTAAACAACACAAAAATTTATACTGGTTCAATTCTCAATCCAAGAGAAGCTACATCTAGTTTTCTAGCCAACAAGCTAGGATCTAACTATATGTAATTTGTTTCTTACAAGTTATACAATCACTCTTAATCAAACCTAGACTAAGAACAAGGCATTTAACACGTATAGACCCTTTGTGATCAAGACTTAGAGAAACAATCCTTCTCTAATCTTTCTCTAGAAAAACCTATTCTAGACAGATTCTAAGAAACTATTACACAAGTTACAAACTCAGAATTCCTAAAAAGAAATACAACCAAAGTAACAAGGAGAGATAAAACCAATGATCCAATGCAGATGTATGTAGATGATTAAGAATCTTGAATCAAGGTTGAATGGAAGACTCAAAGCAATCTCTCTAAAGCTTTTTCTTTTTAGCAAGTGCCCAATAGGAAATCCTCACAATGTTTCTTGATGATTGATGAAACTGAGGATTTGTGGGTAAAACAGTGAAATGCTCGTAGTATCTTTTCTCTCTGAAGAATGAGTTATAAAATTCATTGTTTTTAAGTCCAACAAGCAACAACTATTTATAGAGAAAAGAATTTTAATTGTTAGTAATTGATTAAATCACTTAAGTAATCGATTAAAGTGTTCTTGAGGCTTTCTAGAAAAGACTTATGAACAATGTAATCGATTAAAACACAATGTAATTGATTATCACATGAAGCTCTAATGAAAATAGTAGCCAAGTAATCGATTACTACCATGCTGTAATCCATTATCACATGAAGTTCAATATGTGATTTTGAACTATGTAATCGATTACCATATTATCGTAATTGATTAAATATGCTCTCTATTTTCAAGTAATAGATTACCACTTTCTTGTAATCGATTAAACCAGTGAGAAAACATTTTTCCCAAAACTTGAAACATGGAACACTTAGCTTTTTATGCACTTGAAAACCTTGAGTTTCATAAAATCTTTTTATGAAACTTTTACTTTGTGAAAACATGAATGCAAAAGCATGAATGAGATTTATACAATGGATCATAGGAGGCATAAACTTAGACATACACAAATTTTACAAATGTTATTCAATTAAATTGGCATGTGAAAAGCCTAAACATTTTAATGTCTAAGATCCTCAGGTTCATGGATCCTTTCTTGCTCCCCCTGAGTCTAACAATCTCCCCCTTTTTGGCTTTGATCATACCAAACTTCAATTGAACATTTTGATCCTTAATGTTCTTTAGGAGAGTGTTTTCAGGAGCTATTCTTTGATACCTGAAAGAAAGTCAGCTTGCTATCCAAGATCAAGTGTCAAGTATCCTTTGCATAAAACTTTTGTTTCATTTTATTGCTCCCCCTTTCTTTTTAGATTTGAGCAATTGTTATGTTCCATTTAATCAAAGCATATATATTTTTCTCCCTTGACTTTATTTTACTCCCTTTTTTGGCTTATCAAAGGCAAAATATACCATTTAATGGAAACAAGCAAATGAAGATCCGAGAAAAAAAAACCTAAAACCAGTTTTATTTATTCAATGATAAAAGAGAATACATCAAAGCAATTCATCAAGAGCATAACATAATATGAGAAATTAGAAACAACACAACTAGAAACTGAAAAAGTCAACCACTAAGATAAACTAATCATCAAAGTCCTTGAGACTCATCCTAGTCTCAATGGTTCCTAGTCTAGTGGTTATGTCTTCTAGGGAGGAATGAAAATCAACTGCATGTTCATGATTCAAAACAATCATAGCATCCATCTTTTGAATCATAAGATACTCAAAAGAACTTCACTGCTACTCAGCAGGTACAACTTCAATATCTTTTTCCTCATCAGCTTCTTTGAGGAGGATGGTTGAGACATGGTGAGGAGGAAAAATTTTGAAATAGGAATGGGCAGAGTGTTGGTAGAGAAGAATAAGAGGCAAAGCAAGAAAAAAATAGTGTTTTTCTTAAGGAGGAGGATTGATTTTTGGAGTGAGGAGAGTAGGCTCTTGGATAGTAAATTTATAGAGCCAAACTAGGTTAAAATTCAAAATTCAAATCAGAATTGCTACAAACACGGAGCCCAATGAAGTCTAGGTTCAACCAAAATTTGAATTTGAATTTAAAAGATAAGGTTTCTGATTTTGCATTAAAAGATGTGTAGAGTTGCAGAAAGTGCAGTCGTAATAAATTACAAGTCCTTTGTAATTGATTATTCCAGAAATTCCTCTGAACCTTATGTAATCGATTAATTCGTTGGTGTAATCGATTACCATATGTGGAAATCAATTACCATCTATGGTAATCAATTATCATACAGAATTATGGAGATTGTATAATTATGTTTATTAGAAAATACATTTTGCTAAGTATGATGCATAATGTACTTGTGAGTTATGTTTCATGGAATCAAACACATCATATACATGCTAATCAATGTTGGATTCATTAAGTATGCCTAGCATGTTTCTAAGGAGAAAGAATCTATCTCTTGCAAGGGGTTTTGTGAATATGTTAGCCAATTGATTATTTGTATCAATGAATTCAATTGAGCAATTACCCTTTTTATATGATCTCTAAGGAAATAGTGTCTGATCTCTATGTGCTTTGTTTTGGAGTGCATAATTGGATTCTTGGAGAAGTTGATGGCACTGGTGTTGTCACACAACAATGGAATTTGATTCATTTCAACACCGTGGTCCTGAAGTTGTTGCTTGAGCCATAGGCTTTGAGCACAGCAACTACTAGCTGCAATATATTCTACATCAGCTGTTGAGAGTTCAACACATGACTGTTTCTTGACTCATTAATATTTTTACCTTTTTCATCAAAGTCAAGATAAGTTGTGGTTGCCATAGGAGTTGCAACATCCTTGATTTTATCCATTTCAAATTTTCTAATTAATTCATTGCAATATTTGGATTGGCTGAGAAAGGTGCCATTTGTCAATCGTTTCATTTAAAGTCCAAGGAAGAATGTTAGCTCTCCCATCATTGACATTTCAAACTCATTGTGCACTGAAGTTGAAAATTCCTTGCACAAGGAGTTGTTAGTAGAACCAAAGATAATGTTATCAACATACATTTGAACAAGTAATATATCACTAGCAGATTTCTTGATGAACAAAGTTTTATCAACTTGTTCTCTTATAAATGATTGACTAATTAGAAAATTGCTGAATCTTTCATACAAGGACCTAGGTGCTTGTTTTAAGCCATAAAGGGATTTCTTTAGTTTGAAGACATGATTTGGATGTTTGAAGTCTACAAAACCAAGAGGTTGATCAACATAAATTTCCTCCTCTATGTAACCATTTAAAAAAGGCACTTTTTACATCCATTTGAAATAATTTGAAGTCCATCAAACATGCAAATGCAAGCAACAACCTTATGGCTTCCAACCTAGTAACATGGGCATAGGTTTCTTCATAGTAAATTCCTTCCTCTTGGTTGTAACCCTTTGCAACCAATCTGGCCCTATTTCTTAGTATAATGCCACTCTCATCAAGTTTGTTTCTGAAAACCCACTTGGTGCCTATTAGCTTATGAGATTGAGGTCTAGGAACAAGTTTCCATACTTCATTTCTCTTGAACTGGTTTAGTTTATCATGCATAGCAAGCATCCAATGTTCACTAAGTAATGCTTGATCAATATTTTGGGGTTCAATTTGAGATACAAAGGCCATATCACAACATAAATTTCTAAGAGATGATCTAGTGGATACTCCCTTAGATTCTTCACCAATAATGTTGTCTAGGGAGAGATCTCTTGTAGTTCTCTAGTCGTTTTGCCTTTGAGTTGAAGTTGAAGGGTCAACTTCTTAATTTGTTTCATCCTTTATCCTCTCATCAGTTTCATTGGTAGTGACAGTTTCTTCCAATGGTCTTGCATCATTTTCAAAACTCTTTTCCTCTTTCGAGGAGTTAGATTCATCATAGTTAACATGTACAGATTCTTCCATGCATAAGGTTCTTTTGTTAAATACTCTATATGCTTTACTTTGCATTGAATATCCAAGGAAGATTGTTTCATCAACTTTTGCATCAAATTTGCCAAGAAATTCCTTTCCATTGTTCAAAACAAAACATTTACAGCCAAAAACTTTAAGGTGTGAGATGTTTGGTTGTTTACCTTTGTAACGTTCATAAGAAGTTTTCTTTAAGATGGGCTTTATAAACAATCTATTTAGAGTATAGAAAATTGTGCTCACTACATGTGCCTAAAAATATTTTGGCAAATTTGTTTCGTTAAGAAGAGTCCTTGCACCTTCTTCAAGGGACCTATTTTTCCTCTCCACAACACCATTCTATTGAGGTGTTCTTGGAGCTAAAAAATTGTGGTTTATTCCATTTTCTTCACAGAATTTTTCAAAATGTTCATTTTGGAATTCACCACCATGATCACTTGTTATTAAAACTATCTTGCAGCCCTTTTCATTTTGTAAAAGCTTGTCTAATTTTCTGAAAGCATTAAAGACATTACTCTTGGATTTCAAAAACAAAGTGCATGTAAACCTTGAGTAATCATCAACTATGACAAGTCCATAGTAATTGCCATCAAAACTCATAGTTCTTAAAGGACCAAAGAGATCCATGTGAAGTAATTCAAGAGGTCTTGAGGTGGAAACAATGTTTTTGTTTTGAAAAGAGATTTTTGTTTGTTTCCCCTTTTGACATGCATCACAAAGTTTGTCCTTTTCAAACTTGAGTTTAGGCAATCCAATTACTAAGTCCTTCTTTGTGAGCTTGTTCATATGATGCATGTTGATGTGACTTGCTCTTCTATGCCAAAGCCATGATTAATCAATTTTACTCACTAAGCAGTTTATGTTATGAATGAATGTATGTTCTATTGCAAGTAAGTAAATGTTACCTTTCCTTTTCTCAACATGGATTACCTCACCATTTTTTCCATCACATATTAAGCAAAAATTATTGTTAAAGGATACCTTTAATTCTTTGTCACAAAGCTGGCTTATGCTAAGAATATTATGCTTTAGTCTTCAACATAAAACACATTTCTGATTTTAGTTTTGAAGTTATCACCAATGTTGTCTTCTCCAATGATTTTACCTTTGTTATTGTCTCTATAGGTGACAAATCCTCCTTCCTTTAATATCAGATTAGTGAGCATGGATTTATCACTTGTCATGTGCCTAGAGCATTCACTATCCAAGTACCATAGTGAAGCTTGAGCTCTTAGACACACCTGCAACAATAAAATGAAGTTGCAAGGAATGGTATGTAACACCCTGAAATTTCGATAACTGAAAATAGACGTTTGATGTATTTCTTGTGTTATTTGATTATTTGATTAGTTTAGATTATTTAAAATGTTATGTGAATTATCCATGTGCAAGTTGCTTGGTGTAGATGTCAAGTTATGTGGAGTTTGGTTGAGATGCGTTGTAATTGAGTGATTCCGAGTTTGACCCGAAACATGTTTTAGTAAAATCACCATTCTGGATTGGTTAACCGTTGGATCGCCTTAAAATAACATCTGAAGCGTGAGAAATTATTTTTTAACTGAAGTAGAAATTTTAAAATTGGGTCAACTCGCCCAGGCGAATTTGGGAAGGCTTTTTGGCTCACCTGGGCGAGTCAAGTCGATGTTAAATAGTGTACAACATCCAAAATCACAAAAATTGGCCTCCTTATTCCTCCCAACAGCCACCCCACCACCCACCATCATCCTCCACCACCCTAGACCATTGGTGACCACCACGGGCCGTTGTTGCTTGCCACGAGACCACCGCATGGATAGAAATCCTTTAATCGAAGTGGAATCTTTGAAACTCTTCTTGATGTTTCGGTAGAGAACGGAGCCTCCAATCCTCCTTTCTTGGTTTCCTTGAGGTAATCTTAGTTTCCTTTGTCTTCTTCTAGCTAGTTTAAGCTTTTCTTAAGTGTCTCTTATGTTTTGTGTTAGACATAGGGGGAGCAACAAGAAGATGAAGCTTGTGCCTTAGAAGAATGTTTTGAGCTTTTCACATGCCTTGAAGATTGTAATTTAAATTAAGTGTATGAGAGGCCAATCTTTTGATCCTTGCATTGCATGCATATAATTATTAACATGCTTACATGTTTTTCATTGAAGTATCAAAGCTATTCATGTTTTTAATAGAAAATCAAGAAAAAGTTGAAGAAGAAAATGAAGAGAAGAAAGGAGAGAAGGAAGTAGAAGTGTCTCCAAGCAAGAAGGAAGAAAGTTCCACACCTCCCAAGAAGGTATGGGATTTCTCAAGGTTTGAGAAACCTCCTTATCCGGTGAAGAGTAAACAACAACTTCAGAAACAACAATTTGCCAGGTTCTTAGATATGTTCAAAAAGTTACATATTAATATTCCATTTGCTAAAGCGTTAGCGAATATGCCAAATTATGTTAAATTTATGAAAGAGTTGTTGTCCAAGAAACAAAAATTGCAGGAATGTGAAACCATTGCGCTCACTGAGGAGTGCAGTGCCATAATTCAAAGGAAGCTTCCACCAAAGCTTTGGGATCCAAGAAGTTTTAATATTCCAATTGCAATTGGGAATATTAATGTGGGGAAGGCACTTTGTGATTTAGGAGCATGTATCAACCTAATGCCGCTCTCAGTATGCGAATCTCTAGGAATAATTGAGTTGAAGCCCACAGGAGTGTCTCTCCAATTGGCAGATCGCTCACTAAGGAAACCATCAGGAGTTATTGAAGATGTACTGGTAAAAGTTGATAAATTCATTTTCCCAGCAGATTTTATTGTTTTAGACATGCAAGGTGAGAGTGAAATACCTCTTCTTTTAGGTAGGTCATTCTTAGCTACAGCTAGAGCACTAATTGATGTTGAAAAAGGAAAGTTAGAATTAAGAATGGACAATGAATCTATTACTTTTAATGTCTTTGATGCAATGAAAAACCCCTCTGATGAACATGATTGCTTTAGGATAGATGTTCTGGATAGTGTCATTCATGCAGGTCAAGTAATGGAAGTGAGCTCGAGAGAGAGTTGGAATTGAGAAGCCAGGAGACAAAAGAAGAAGAGCCTGAAGTAATCTTGGAAGTGTTGGAGAAAAAGGAAGATGATATTCAAGTGGGAGCCCCAAAGGTGGAATTAAAGGAATTACCAGAAACATTGAAATATGTGTTTCTAGGTGAGGACAAGACTTACCCTGTCATCATCAATAGAGGATTGGACGTTTATGAGGAGCAACAGCTTTTGAAGGTGCTTAAAGAGCATAGGACAGCAATAGGGTGGACTATTTCTGACTTGAAAGGTATAAATCCTTCCTTCTGCACTCACAAAATTTTGATGGAAGAGGATGTGAAACCGGTGAGACAACCGCAGAGGAGATTGAACCCTACAATGAAAGAGGTAGTCAGAAAAGTGGTTGTCAAATTGCTAGATGTAGGTATTATATATCCAATCTCAGATACTGCATGGGTAAGCCCAGTTCAAACCGTACCAAAGAAAGGAGGGATGACCGTCATCAAAAATGAGAATAATGATTTAATCCCTACAAGGACGATCACTGGATGGCGAATGTGTGTTGATTATAGAAGGCTTAATGATGCAACCAGGAAGGATCATTTTCCACTCCCATTCATGGACCAGATGCTCGAAAGGTTAGCAGGTCATGACTATTATTGTTTCTTAGATGGTTATTCTGGATATAATCAGATTCCTATAGCACCAGAAGATCAGGAGAAGACAGCCTTCACCTGCCCTTTTGGGGTGTTTTCCTAGAGAAGAATGCCATTTGGGTTGTGCAATGCGCCTGCGACATTCCAAAGGTGCATGCTTTCTATTTTCTTTGATATGGTTGAAAAAGGTCTAGAGGTATTCATGGATGACTTTTCTGTGTTTGGTTCTTGTTTTGAATCTTGTTTAGCTAACTTAGCTAGAGTTTTAAAAAGATGCCAAGAAACCAACTTAGTTTTAAACTGGGAAAAATGTCATTTCATGGTTCAGGAAGGAATTGTGTTAGGTCATAAAGTTTCTGAAAAAGGGATTGAGGTAGACAAAGCCAAATTGTTGTTGATTGAAAAACTACCTCCTCCTATTAATGTGAATGGTGTGCGTAGCTTCTTAGGTCATGCAGGTTTCTACAAAAGGTTTATCAAAGATTTTTCAAAAATTGCAAAACCCCTTAGTCAATTAACTGAAAAATGAATTGAATTTTGCTTTGATGAAAACTGTCTGAATGCTTTTAATGTTCTAAAAGAGAAGCTCACCACTGCACCTATTTTGATGGCCCCTGACTGGAGTCTACCATTTGAATTAATGTGTGATGCTAGTGCATATGCTATTGGGGCTGTATTGGGTCAACGTAAAGATAAACTTTTGCATGTGATTTACTATGCTAGCAAAATTCTCAATGAGGCACAAGTAAACTATGCCACAACAGAAAAAGAAATGCTAGCAGTAGTTTATGCTTTGGATAAGTTTAGACCCTACTTGATTGGATCTAAAGTCATTGTTTTTACTGATCATGCTGCCTTGAAGTATTTGTTAAATAAGCAGGATGCCAAGCCACGCTTGTTGCGATGGATGCTTTTATTTCAAGAATTTGATTTGGAAATTAGAGACAAAGCAGGTGTGGAAAACAAAGTGGCTGACCATTTATCTAGAATTCAAGAGAAAACTTTACAAGATGGACCTGAGTTGGAGATTAATGAGTCCTTCCCTAATGAGCAAATTATGACAGTTGAAAGGGGACCATGGTTTGCAAACATGGCAAACTTTAAAGCTGCAAGATTGATGCCGGATGACCTGAATTGGCAACAAAAGAAGAAATTCTTCATGATTCCAAGAGGTACTTATGGGACAACCCTTTTCTATATTTTCAATGTAATGATGGGGTAATTCGTAGATGTTTGACAGAGTCAGAAGTACCAAAAGTTCTGTGGCATTGCCATGCTTCTGATTATGGAGGACATTTTCTAGGAAACAGAACTGCACAAAAAGTTCTTCAATGTGGATATTATTGGCCAACAATGTTTAAAGATGCCAAGGAATTTGTAGAAAGATGTGATAAATGCCAGAGATCTGGGAATATTTCTCGCAAGGATGAAATGCCACTGAACAACATCCAAGAAATTGAGTTATTTGATTTGTAGGGAATTGATTTTATGGGACCCTTCCCTAAATCATATTCTAATCAATACATCTTGGTGGTTGTGGATTACGTTTCTAAATGGGTTGAAGATGTAGCCTTGCCTACAAATGATGCTAGAGTGGTGGTGGAGTTCTTGAGGAAGAATATTTTCACACGCTTTGGAGTTCCAAGAGCTATAATCAGTGATGGAAGTACCCATTTCTGCAATAAACTTTTTGCGAGCTTACTTGCTAAGTATGGAGTAACTCACAAGGTTGCTACACCATACCATCCGCAAACAAGTGGTCAAGTCGAGATTTCCAACAGAGAACTAAGGAGGATATTAGAGAAAACTGTAGGAAATTCAAGGAAAGACTGGGCAAAGAAGTTGGATGATGCACTATGGGCTTATAGGACTGCCTTCAAGACTCCAATAGGTATGTCTCCTTTTCAGCTTGTCTATGGTAAGTCTTGCCATCTTCCAATTGAGCTTGAACATAAAGCAATGTGGGCTACAAAATTTTTAAACTTTGAGTTATCTAAAGCTAACAAGAAGAGGTTATTGCAATTAAATGAGCTTGATGAGTTCAGGTTAGCCGCTTATGAGAATGCCAGGATCTATAAAGAAAAGACCAAACAATGGCATGACAACAGAATTCGTTCTAAAGAATTTGAACCAGGGCAACAAGTTTTGCTTTACAATTCTCGCTTAAAGCTTTTTCTAGGTAAATTTAAGTCTCGTTGGTCTGGTCCATTCTTGGTTAGAAAAGTTTATCCTTATGGGACTGTTGAAATATATCCTTTGGATAATGATAGATCTTTCAAAGTGAATGGATGTAGGTTGAAGCATTATTTTGGAGGGGTAGTGAATAGGAACGTAGTTTCTATTCCTTTGAAAGCCCTTGGCCACTGAAACTTGGAACGTCAGGCTCGTGACGTTAAACAAGAGCTACTTGGAAGGCAATCCAAGTGTTTACTTTGTTAAAATCCATGTTTTTCATGCTTTTGATTCAATTAAAGTTTGTTAAAGGTTTTAGTTTTGGTAATTAGGTAGAATTGTTTTTGTTTGATGCCAATTACTTTAGTTAATAGTTTAGTTTTGTGTTTTTGATTCATGTTGTTTGTTTTTAGTGTTTAATTTCATGCAATTAGGTATAAGTTGTTAATTGATGTTAATAATAAGTTAGAATAGGTAGTTTTAGTTTGAACTTAGTGCATTTTAGTTGTATGCTGCATTCTAAATATTCTAAGGTAGTTTAAATTTGCATATTGACATTTTTAACTTAGAAAAATTTTGATAGAGGAAGCAAAGGCAGCTCGGACTTCCTGCGCGACCCGCGTGGCATAGCCGCGCTAACCGCGCCGTCAGTTCGAAGCTAATGGCCAATTTTGGAGGCATCCACGCTGACCACGTGGTATGGCGCAACCCGCGCCAGGCTTTCGAGCCACTGGTCATTTTTAAAGCCCCACGCGATTCGCGTGGTGACATGGCACGATTCGCGCCGCCTGTTCGAAACCAGAAGATTTTTTCTGCATAATTTCACGCGATCCGCGTGGGATGGCGCAAATCGCACCATACTTTCGAGTCAGTTGCCTACCTTTTGAAGCCTCACGCGATCAGCATGGAGCCATGCGAGCTGCGTGAGGTCGCGATTCTGGTTTTTAAAATGCGAGGTTTGAACCTCAGCGCCTGTTCACTATCACCTTACTCTGCTTCTCTTCATCTTCCTTGAGCATTCTGAGCACAATCAAGCCTTTAACATTCTGTGAATCATCAAGAAACAATCCTAGGGTTCAAAATTTCCCCAAACCCATTGCCCTAAACCATTTCTTAATCCACGACCATTCGCATTTGCCTTGGTGTTTTGCTTGCATTCAGATGGCAGGAGATAAGGTTAGTAATTTCGAACTTTGAGTTTTGATTATGGTGATAGCTACTGTAGTGATAGTTTGAATGGAAAATGTTAGGTTACAATGAATATTAGTGAATCTGTTCATGTTTTGGTCTCTGCTTAATAACCTGACTCAATTGGTATTATTTGATATTGTGATTTCGAATTGGTATAGCTTTGCACAAACAATGGTTTAAATTCGAATTGTTAAGCTAAGTGTAATGACAATTTCAATTTTGCTCAATGCATTGGCAACCATTTTGGTTTTGACAGAAGTTGTGGAATTAGACAATGAGCAATGGTGTTTTGAATTTTGTGAATGGCTAAGTGTTCTGATACATCATGTATTATGCAAAGTGAATTGATAACTGCGTTTGATTGATAAGATTGGTATAAGTGTTATACATGGTTTACGCATTGATGGTGAACTTCCATAATTAATAATGCAGAATTGTGCTATTCATGAGTTACCAATCTTAGTTGAATCAAATTGCATGTCCTGTATTCAAATTGGTCAAGATTGAATCAAGCTTGAATCTGGTTGTGGATTGTGTCATATGGTGGGTGTTTTAATGCTTCATGTTTTATAATGTTCTAAAACTAAATTGAAGGTTTTGTTTGAGAGTGATTTTGGCTCTTGGCTTGGTATAGTATATTGAACTGCATTTTGCAGTTATGATAAGTCATATTGGGCAATGCATGAATGAATGTCATGTTTGGATTATTGGTTGGAGTGTGTCATGACAATGTTTTGGATGGTTATATTGGTTGCTTCATGTTGCTTTGACATTTCATTTTCAAAGTCATGTGCTGTTGCAATTGCAATTGGGGAAGCTAATGGACTGATAGTAGGTTTAGGTATATGTTTTGGTTTATTATTCTGATTTTATTGAGCTTACTCTGTCAATTGTTCTATCCTGGAATTGATTGAACTAGTTATTCATGTTAAGCTTGAATTGTACATAAAACCCTTGAACAATGTCATGCATGAATTGTTTTGATTCAAATAATCAGACAATGATTTTGATCAAATTGAATTGATTCACAAATCAATTAGCAAATTGGTAAGTAGTTAGTGTTGAGCTTTGGTGGCTGTGAAGTGAATTTTGCACAAAATTGTTGGTTAACTCAGTTTGAGCATAGAGATTGGAACACAAGCTGTAATTGAATTGAAGGATTGTTATCAATTACACAAATCAATTCATGAAAACCAATGAGCATTGATTTTGTTGAGTTAAGTGTTATTGAATGTGTTGAATCAATTTATTTGGATACTTGGAATTATGTTATGATGGTCTAATATTTTGTTTAAGGTCAGATTTTTGGTATGATTCCATTGGTCAGTTTTGACAGACAACTGAACACATATGCATTCTATGGATGATCAAATCAATTGAAAAAAAATCAAAAATTGTGTGGTTGTTTCTTTGAATAAAGCTTGAGTCATTGCTTAGTGTAATAGAACATGGAATCTTGGTTTTCTCTTAACTGTGAAAATAATGAAATACCATTTGAATGAACCATGTGATGTTTTAATTATGAAACTACATGTGGAAATTTGGAATGAATATTGTAATTTCATTATGATTGGTGAAGATCCATGCGGAATTAAGTTAGATATTGCATGCTATTGAACTGAATGGATGCAAGATGTGTGCTTCAATGTGAGTTGTAAGTTGAATGAGCTAGTCTAGTTTGGTAATGGCAAAGACATGCTTAGCCATAAAATCTGGGAATGGCTAGCATGTTTGGATTTCATGGACTTGAAATGAGTGAAATACATGTAGTTCGATTTTAACTATACCTGTGTGTTATTTTTGTTTGAATTGAAAAATGAGCTGAGTTTGGTATGTTTGAATGTGAAGAGTGCAAAGATTTAAATTTGGGAATCAATGTCACTGTGTATGAATTGTTTTGATGATATGGACCAGATTAAATCTGGGAATCCCAAGTTATGCATGAATTGTTTCATGACATATAGTAGAGATTTAATCTGGAAATTGATTTTACTTTGGAATCATAAACTAATTGTGAACAATTTCTCATTTTTAGGGTAAATTAGTATAGTCAGGAGGAAGAAGAAGACAGGTGAGGCTTCTAGCAGCAAGAGGCCTAGGATAGCTGAGTTTGATGAGGCCAGGTTTCGCAGCTTAGAGTGCCAGGAGCTCTTCTACTCCTTCTACCTTCTGAAGAAGGTTATCCCAGAGAGGAACATCAAGTGGGAGGAGCTTCCTGAAGACTCTCCAGTCACCGAGGTCATTGTACGCCGCAGGTGGCAGAGACTAGTCTCACTGGCAGAGCCGAGCTCCAGCTCCATCCTCAAGGAGTTTTTGGCGAACGTCAACCCTGAGACTGTGGAGACCATGAGATTTAGCCGGGTTAGAGGGGTCGAAGTTCTATTCGACCATGATACTATAAAGCAGCTCCTGGATACTACCTACACCGTCTTCTCCATATGTGATTTCTTCAGCATCTTTCACCGCATGCAGCCGGACAGACATAGCAAGAGGTACTGGGACAAGATGCCACAGTTAGCCGACATGCTCCGGCAGAGCATCACTGGTCTCTACACCTCATGGAGAACCAAAGTTGGCCAGGATTACGTGCCAGAGAAGCTGAGGAAGCATGATCTGGTAGGAGACGTTGCTTTCTGGCACCAGTTTGTAAACTACACGATTCTTCCTTCTACGAACATGACGGACGTCAATGTCGAGAGGGCGATTCTTTTGCACGTGCTTCGGAGTGAGGCGAACGTGTACCTTTCCTATATCCTCTCTAAGAGGATTCTGCGCATGATCCAAGACGTCAACAGTAAGTCCTGGCTGGTGCATCCCTCTCTTATCTTCCTCTTGTGCCGTCGTGCTGGGGTTCAGATCCCGGATGACGAGCCCCTCGACATCAGACCGGGCCCGATCTTGATGAAGAAGACTTACATAGATGCTATAGAGAGCGCGGTGAAGGAGCAGTTGATCAGAGCTTTGAAGCTCTCTCCTGAGGAGCTGGTGGCCCGCAGTCCTCGAGGACCACCACTTCAGATTCCTGCTCCTCCACCAGTCGCTGACAAACCAGTTTCACCACATGCACATCAGTCTTCTCAGTCTCCATTACCTTCTACATCCACACAGAGGATACCCACTGCATCAGATGATCTTCAGAGTCAAAGAGCTATGATAGAGCATCAGACTCGACTCTTGGAGCATCAGACTAGATTAGCGAAGTATCAGACCAGGCTTCTAGAGGACATCTGCAGAGAGCAGAGCATTGATTTTTCAGAGTACCAGTATCACTTCACTCCTTTTGTTCCGTTTGCTGCCCAGCCTCAAGTCACTCCAGTGGCTCCTAGACCGTCATCACATGCAGATCCCACTCCATCCGGCCCATCCAGTGCATCAAAGCAAGCTGCCGATGCATTCCAGGATGCGGAGGATGAGACATTGGATGCAGATGACTGATTGATCCTATAGGACTCCTCTTATTTTATTTTAATTGTTTTTATGTTATTTCTATTGTTCTTAGTAGTATGTACAATGATAGTAGTATGGTGCATGTGAGACACTTGATACATTGTTATGATTGATTAATTGATATATGATAGTATTTTTGCTTATACTGAGTGTGAATGAATCTGTTTGGATGAATTTTTCGATTGTTGCGATTCCTCAAATAATGCCCACGTTTTGGAACATTTAATTAGCACATGATTCTTTTTAGTGGTTGCTGGGGACAGCAATATACTAAATCTGGGAATGGTGCGTGTGCATTATATGTTGCTATTTGAAGAATCACATACATGAGATTAAGGATATCTAATAGAAAATTTAATGTTAGTGAATAGTATAGGAATTTTTGAAATGTCTATATGGTAAATGCTAGAAGTATTCTTCAATTAACCTAGACTTAATATTGTGAAATCAGTGATGAATTGGATATTTTGCTAGGATGCTTGTGTGAGATGATTATGGCATGAATCACAGGAAACATGATTGGAATGTTGATTGTTGGTCTGTTGATTTTCATGATAGAATGGATATGATGTTGGACAGGAAGTTAACAAGTTGACATGAGCTTATAGCTTGTGAGGTTTGAGCCTATACAGATTTTATTGTTTCTGAAGGACCTCACTTGAATAGTACTCTAGAACTTGCTCTGTTTCTTTGAATGCATGCATGGTTTGAAGTGATTAAGGCATTTATTCTTTTAAGCCAAGGCCAAATTGACCTACCTTCACAATATTCCATTGCTACCCCTTTGAGCTTAAGCCTGTTAATTCATTCACCCAACATCTAAGCTTAATCTTTTTAACCATCCTTATTGAGATTGGAGGAAGAAGAAAATAGAACCAAGTTCACTAGACATTGAAACTATGGAATAGAAAAAGAGAGATTTGTATATAGAAGTCAAAAAGAAAAGGAAATAGAAAAAAACAATGAGGTATACAAAAATGCAATAGTATTGAAAGAAAAAGAATAAATTAAAATTCAAGCAATAGAAATTGCTTTGCTTTTAATTGCTTTGTTAAAAAAAAATATCCCAGTTTTGGAAGAATAGTAAATAAGTCATGTGAATGTATGTATGACTTGTGCTTAGATGGACTTGGGAAAATTGATCTGAATCCAATCTTAATTAGCAAGAATCCAAAATTTTTCATACCTCTAAGCCAGGCCAAGTTACAAGCCTTGAAGACCTTTTGATCAATCATGCATGCATTTATGTTTCTTGTTTGGAAACTTTGAGAATATGATCAAGTTTATAGTAGTGCTATTGATGTGTTGGATTGAGTGATTATACCTTGATACATTAGAGTGCTAAGTTAAATAGAATTATCTTGTGAGAAGCACTCAGGTTACTTAGTTGATGAAATTGAATGTGTCATTGAAATTTGACGTGGAAATTGATTTACCAACATGATGATTCTATGAATGTTGAATGTGAGTTATGCTTGATTGGTGATCCTAGTTTTCTATTCAAAATTCTGTTTATTGCTGAGGACAGCAATATACTAAATCTGGGAATGTTTGATATGCTTCTAGCATATATTAGTTTTTAGGGTTATTTAGATATATAAATTGTTAATAAATAGTTAAAATAGTATTAAAAATAGTTATGTTTTGAATTAATAGAATTTGATAATGTTTTTGTGAATATTTTGTTTTTAGGAACCCAAAGCAAGGAGAAAAGCTGCAAAAGACCTAACATTGGTCATTCGAACATCCCGCGCGCACGTGATCAGCGGCACAACTTAAAATGCCCAATGGATTCGAATCATCCACGCGATCAGCGTGGGAGTGGCATGATCGGCGCCATAAACTCGTTGAGACCTGAATTTTGGTGATTTTGGGCACCTATAAAAGGGAAAAGCTTGGTTAACCTAAGGGTTCAAGGGGGAGACCTCGATTTTGGTGAAGAACAGAGTTTCCAAAGGGGATTAAGCAAGAGAATCAAGGAGAAAAGCTTCTAAGGCAAGATTGGGCTCAATTGGAAGATTGGGAACATCATCCTTGGTTGTAATCTCTCTAATTCTTTGTAAATTTTCTTAGGATGCTATCGTTAATGGTGAAACCTAGGGTAAATCTGATTATGAGTGGCTAAACCTTTGTATTGTGGTTGAAAGCAAGAACCTATGTGAACTCCTCTATGTTTTGATTGGTTTCTAATGAGAATTATGATAATTGCTTTGTTCTATTCTGCACTTCATTCTATTCTTCTTAATTTGAACTGGCCATTCTATTAAGTTGCTTAGGGCTTTAATTCACAATAGGGATGTTGGGGTTTTAGTTTCGGAATTGCTTAGAACAACAATTGTTCATTACCTAGGGATAGGAATGCGTGGTTGCAACACCATTATGTGGTTTAGCCCATAATACCTTGATGTATGTCTTAATGCTTGGTTTAAGAGGAATTCACTAAGGGATTAGGTCTTCTAATTTTACCAAAGGGCTAAATTACCTAAGGAATTAGGAATTAGTTTAATTGTATGGAAATACATCAGCTGAGTAATTAGAAATAATTCAAGTTAACAAATCCAATCAAACATAGGTGGTAGGGATCATAGGGGATTGCGATTAACCATAATTGTTCCAAAAATACTGCACTTGAACCATTTAAACTTTGCTTTGTTTTCATTAATTCTGCATTTATTTTTCTTGCATAATCACAACACAACACAAAATCAATTTCTCAGAAGGTTATTATTCTTATTCCAATTTCTAATCTTTGAATTACGATAAATTGTCATCAATCCCTGAGGAGACGATACCTTACTTACACACTTTATTACTTGATAACGATCAGTACACTTGCCGTAGTTCATATATATATAAACACACACATGATCATAACAACATCACCTTCCGCCCTGGGATCCATCATCTCTGTCAGATGTATCACCTGTAAAACAACATCCTCAACAGGGGTGAGATAAAAATCTCAGTAAACTTAGGGTTCTTAGAGGTCTTTCCTCCCCCTGGTTCACTTCCATGATATATGGTATTAAAATTATCCACACAATGTCTCGCCATCACGGCTCTCATAAACATATCACAAGTATATCATTACACCAATGTCATTCTGTTGGACACCACCAACATCAGGAATGCAACACAAAACAACATATAAATATAGCTATATGTACCATTGCTTGAGGAAAATCCACTTAGGACTTTACTCATACATATATGGCTCTTTTAAGCAAATTTCATCCACTCATGGCACATTCTCTTAGAGATACAACATATATAACCTGGCCTGAGGAAGATCATCCACTGAAGGGCACTCATTCATTCAAGACTTCCACACACTGTTTGAGGAAGATCATCCACTGAAGGGCACTCATTCACTCAGGACTTCCACACACTGCCTGAGGAAGATTATCCACTGAAGGGCTCTCATTCACTCAGGACTCTCATCACATACTACCCCAGGAAGATCATCCACTGAAGGGCTCTCATTGGCTCTTATTCACTCAGGACTCTCAACCACTGCCTGAGGAAGATCATCCACTGAAGGGCTCTCATTCACTCAGGATTCTCAAACACTACCTGAGGAAGATCATCCACTGAAGGGCTCTCATTCACTCAGGATTTACGTCATATCTAATCTATTCTACTGGCCAGAGAATCTCAATAAACACAGAACACTATCATAGTGTACATCATACATGTTCTCAATAAATAGTAACTCACAATTTCAATACACATGCATCATGATATACAATAACCATCACTCCCTTGGAGTATGGTGGAACACAGTCAGTGGGAAACACTCCCAAGAACAAAGAGCTTACCTGGCAATGCAATGCTCTGCTATCCAATCCCTGAACCGTGGTCTCCGCCACTGACACCCTTGGTGTCACGCCTTATACAAAGACACACACAAGCAAGAATCATCAACGGTCCTCAACCGTCTAGAAGAAAAGAAAATCAATTCCTTTCCATTTAAACCTCTTTGTCTTCTATCTTAAAGTTATTAGAACTAATCACCTTATAGGCGACTCACAGATCCTTAGCAGGATCTATCTCAGCCTAACCAAGGCACTAGAGTCTTACTACGACTCTGCATAAACCAATTCCATGCCCTAACCAGACCATATTTCAATGATTATCAAGTTTATCAAAATGGTTACTTCAACACTCTTTCACCGTTTATATGGTCTCTTGAACATATTTTGTAAAAGCACCTAGACTCATACATATCATAATACCCTTCATTTAACCAACATTCTTCCTACTCATACATATCTCAGAGTCAAAACCAAACTTCATCAATAGTTATGATTCAAAGTTAAATATTCATCAGAACAACCTCTTGAGCATACTTTTCTAAAGACTCCAAGCCTAATTCCAGCCCTAACACAAATGGGTCACTATTCATCCCAAGAACAATTTCACAAATCAATCGGTAAAACTTGAGTTTCTTACCTCTAAACTATCGAGGAAGGCTGGAGGATCACTTCTCCAAGCTTTAGCGTCCTTGAATCGCCTTCTTCCCCTTCCAAATCTTAGTTTTGCAAAGTTCCCTAGAGAACAGGATCTCTCCGATTGATGGTTCTCTCGAGAAACTGAAGCTGGAATCTAGCTCATGGAGGAGTTCTAATCAACTTTCTAGTTAGGTGGAAAGTGTTTAGATGAAGAATGGAGTAGATATGAAGCTTTCTACTTCATTAATGGCGGAAATCAGCGGGAGGAAGAAGAAGGAACGTTTTTGCTGTCCCAAAACGCGAAAAATGGCTTCTTATAGGCCCCAGTCTACGTCTCTGCGCTACTGGCGCCATTCTGGCGCTATTCGTGCCAAAATCTTGAGTCTGGACGTGTTCCTGGCGCTAATCGCGCCAGATTCTAGAAAAATAGGCTTTCTGGCGCTAATCGTGCCAACCTCAGGCTAATCGCGCCAGCAACTAGTCGTCGCTAATTCCATCGCTAACACTTTTTGTAACGGAATATAGTAAATTTAAACTTTTCTTTCTTTTTCTTTTATTTATTTAGCCTTGGTTATTATACTAGCCACGGTCAGTGCATCGGTGAGCCCACAGTGGTGTGTTATGTATGTACATGGGGTGCATGATGGGTTACCTTTGCGAGGAAGGATTTGTTCCTAGCCAGGTCATGCATTGATGATGCCCATGTTTCATACTTCATTTGTATGGATTGAAATAGAATGAAGGCACGCGCATACCTGTGGGTTTCAGTGGGTTGAAAACGCAGGTACTAAGTGTAACACCCTGAAAATTTACAAGTTAAATAGATATTTTGTGTTGCTTAATTATTTAATATAATTCTTGCAATTGGCTGTACATTGGTATTTGTGCATGAAGGATGTAATAATTCTTGCAAATTGTTGTAAAGTGTTTTGTATTGATATATGTGCGTAAGGAACGTAAGTCAAATTTTGTGGCAGAGATAAGTTGTTCTTACACGCATAGTAAAAATGGTGGTGGCTCTGGTAGCAGTGCGGTCACGCAAGTTGGCAACTATGGTGGCTGCGATAGCTGTCTGTTCAAGTTGTTAGCAACTTGCCTCAGTGCTTCGTCTATATATAGCAGTGCAAGAAACGAAAACATGTTCACTCTCATTTTTGTGAGTGTTTCTCTTCTATTCTCTCTCTAAACTCTTTGAAGTAGAAATCTCTCTTCTTCCACCTTCTGTACCACTTAAACTCTCGAGAACCACTGCATTAGCGGCAAAAAATCCTCTTCATTAAGAAGAATTTGTGAACAGAGCTTAACCTTTCATTCCTGGTCGCTGTGAGAATGAGTGTTTGAACAAAACACACGTTAGATCGAAAGAAAAGAATCGTTGTTGAGGTAAGGGGAGTTTATTCTGTTAATAATGTTTTTAAGTTTATTCTGTTGTGTTGTGACCTCGGCTATTGGGAAGGGTAGGCCGAGTTAGGTATGTATATCAATCCCTTGTGTTTGGGATTTCGGCTACCGGGATACGTAGGTCGAGTTAAGTATGTGTATTAATCCCTTGTGTTTGGGATGTCGGCTACCAAGATGGGTAGGCCAAGTTAAATATACATGTCAATCCCTTGTGCTGTGATGTCGGCTACCGGGATGGGTATGTCGGGTTGAATGGTTTATGTAGCATGCATGTATGCATGTAGAATGTAACCTAGTCCTTGTTGGCGGACATTTGTATACCAGGTTACTAACCCGGGGTTGTTTCCTTAAAAGCTGTTAAGGCTCGCTTCCTTTTTCCTTAGATATACCGGGTTCCTTACCCGAGAGAGTACCTTCAAGTTATTGAGCTTAAGTCACTTGAGAGAGAGCTACCATGTTCCTCTACTCGGATGAGCTCGTGTCTTCTCGGGAATAGAGCCATCGGGTTCCCTAACTCGAATGAGCTCGTGTTTTCTCGAGATGAGAGCCATCGGGTCTTCTACTCGGATGAGTTTGTATCTTTCTTTTAGAATGACCGGGTTCTATACACGTGTCATCTTTCTTGAAGCTCATTTTTTCCTTCCCTAAGAGCTACCGGGTTACTTACTCAGTAGAGCTCGTATGTTCTTGGGAAAAGAGCTACCGGGTTCCCTTACAACCTTGTATATGTTGGCGATAAAACACAACCAAGTCTTGCAAGCGCTACGCTTATGTAATCGATTGAATAAGTGAAGAACCCGTCCTTGGTATTTTATAGAAACCCAAGGATCCCCCTGACCGCCTTTAACTAAACCTTGTTCGACCTCTACCGACCTCTTCCGACCTTGACCGCTCATGTCTACCTTTATTCTTCTTTGCCCAAACCTTGACCGATCTGTATCGACCTGGACTGACCTTGTCCGCCTTCGTTCGACCTTGTTCGGATTCTTTCTTCAGAGTGATTATAGCTGAATAACAACTCGGACACCTAAAACTTCACACCATTTTACTTGTATATGACATAAGTGATTACGTTGAGATTGGCCATTGTATTGGCTTGATTTATTAAATGCATTGATACCATGGGGGG
>QARZ01040658.1:152709-168108 GCA_013407115.1 Glycine latifolia
ATTTTCGTAATTATTTTTAAAAACTATAATAATTTGATTTTTTAGCCCTCTTAGGAATGCTTATTGGTCGTTTAGGACAAGGTTGACCAATACCTCCCTTACGATAAACTGCATGTATAGTATTTTTAGCGTTGTTAGCTTGATCCATTGATGACACCTAATGTAGGAAGAAAAAAGGGTACTACTATTTATTTATTTAAACACATGCATCCTCGGCAAGCAAATCATCAAGTTATTGGTTGATTAACCAGCTAGCTTCTCCAGAATTCTTCATCAAGGTAAATAAATCAATTACAATGGCAATGTCAAAGGGAATGTTGGTTTTGTTGGTTAGCGCTCTTCTGGTGTACTCACTTTTGGGACAACATGCCGATGCAAGTCCAACTCAAATTGATTATGGGGTAATTGGACGTGACACTATCGCTGGATGCAGCAAAAAAAATCCTACAAATTGCAAACTACCTAGAGCCAATCCATGGAGAAGAGGCTGTGAGGATGAAAATCGATGTCGCCACTGACTCACATCACCTAGAATAATCGAGAGTGAAAATCGACGTCAATTTTTTTAATGAATCTGCTTTCATGACAACAAAGTTGAACACAAATATTATTAGATAGCTTGAGACATTTGTACAGCAATTTTAAAACAAAATTTGTACAACTGTCAATTTGAGGAAATTATATTAAAGCAATCGAAATCAAATACTCTATTAGCAAAAATAAATTAATTAGTATTTTAATTTCTTATAGATAAATTTTATTCATCAGCACTTATATAAGATGAGTTGTTATAGTTCTTTAGTGTTATTTTCTACTTGTGAGAAAATTTTTGCTAACTATTTTTTGATTTTGTTTTTGAGAAATTAAATTATTTGATGCAGATATATATTTTTTAGAGCAAATTATAGAAATCTCCTTCAAGGTATGTACAATTTACATATGTCTCTTCTCATTATTTTGACACTACATAAAATCTAACTTTTCTGATCCATTACACTTGTACGCCCCTTTACTGTTAACGGTATTAACTTTGCTTATTTTTTAGATTACATGGTAGGTACATGACTTTTATTAAAATTTTAATCCCAAAATTATTACCATTTCTTTCATTCGTTAAAACCATATAAGATGAGCCTGTGTTTACTGAGTATAGTAAAGCTGGTGCTAGTTTGTTTTCATGGATTAATATTCACGGTGTTGATTTCCTTTTTCCTTTTTTAATGATGTTTAATTGTTTTGCTGCATTTCTTTTACATTCTGGCTAGTAGAGGGATATCAAGTGTAATTTTTTTTTTATAATAAAGGGGGGTACATTTATTATTTGTAAAAGACAACATGTGTAACATTTTTACAACCTCAGGGGGTATATGTGTAACATTTTTAAAACATCAGGGGATACATATATAATAGCTTTAAATTCTCAGGAGACACATGTGTAGTAGTTTTAAAAGGTGAGGGGAGACAAGTTTCATATCGTATCTAAAATGATATTTTCGAATTTATCCAATAACAATATTTTTTTGTAGTGAATTATTAATTTAAAATATTTTAGGAATTCATATTTTTTTTTGCAGACTCGATAAAAGTGAAACACACATCAAAGAAGATATGGCCGATTTTGTAGAAGATTCGCAAAAATTAAAGTAATGGGACCAAAGCAAATTCTAATCGACTCTTTTATACAAGTTTAAATGGTTGTAATTTTTTTCGTGTGAAAAAGACATTGACGGTGAGTAGTTTGGTATTTGGTAATTACTTAATTAAGATGGTCATTATGTTAGGTGTTTGGTATTTACTTGAATTTGTTTTGTAAGTGTAAGAAATTATGTTAGGTGTATTGTATTTACTTCATTAATATGGTCATTTTGTTAGTAACTAAATTTGCATTTGCCTAAACAGTTCAAATTTAAGCAATTACTATAAACAATTCATAATGTTAAATCATGCTCACCTTTGTTTTGTTCTTTATCAGTGCCCTTTGACATTTTCTACTATTATGTCCAAACAGATTGCAATTAGAGCACCTTAAGGTATTGAACCTTTTTCTTTGTTGATTTCCTAATGACCCCTCGACAACAATTTTCTTTCTAGCCTTTCTAGGCCTTCCAGGTTGCCTTCTTAAAGATGGTGACTCAATATCAGGATAATCATCCCTGTTATTGGGGTTAATATTAGGCATGGGATGAATCATTTCAGCATATGGAATCCTTAACTTAGCCATAGAATGTGAATCATCACAAAACATCTAAGATTTTAGTCTATTGTGAGATATGCATGCACAAACATGTTTACAAGGCAACCTAGTTATTTGCCAAAACTTACATCCACATTTCTTGAGTTTAGGTTAATCACAAAGGTGGTGAAATCATCTATGACTTGAAATTGATCTTAAGCTGCATATGTCACATTTTAAAATCTGCCATCAATCATTGTCATGTCTAAAAAATTTCTTACCCTTGGAGTCATTATACTATCAACTTTGGTTGCATTCTCATTCCTTTGCTAAATTAATTTCATCAATCTCAACGTCACATTTTGAAGCATAGACAATATAGTCTTATTTCGGTCATCACCTTACCATAAGTTGAAGATTTCACAGACATTATTCGTGCATGATCACTCTTGAAAAGATGATTATATGTGTATCTTGCCCATGCTTCTCTTGGCTTATCACTAGATAACAACCAATCAGTAGCATCATTGCTCACCTTTCTAATGTTTGAAATAGCTTTGTCAAATATGACTTTATTGTAAGCCATGACGCATCCCCAAAAATTATGTGTCAACAATAGGGATATAAATTGCATTTTAAAATGGTTCAATATATGATTGCAACAATTCCTACATAAGAAAAATGTGAATCAATTAGTTCTAAAATATTAAATATAGATCAAATCCATAGTAAGAAAAATATTTAAAGGTAGAAATTCCTACTAAAATATTTAAAGTAGCAATAACCATAATTAGTAATTCCTACTAAAATATTTAAAGGCAACAATAACTAGAATTAACATTTCCAACTAAAATATTAAAATGCAACAATAGCCAGAATCAACAATTGCCATATTACCTATGTGTTGCATATGGAATACTTGCAACAATAGCTTTAGAAAGACCCTACATTTAACAAGTAGGAAATTACACACTAACAAATGAAATAATCATCAATTGCACATAAATTAATGCTATAAAAATACCTTCTGTTGATAAAACATAATACATAGCACATCATCCTTGTATTCAGGAATAGATTGTGTAACGACCTGCCACGTCGCTATTGTATCACTAACTCTTAAGCACATCGTTAATGTAGTTTTTTGATAAAAAGAACAGCCCATTTTCTTTTGTAATCACATGACGATCATGATCATAAACAAGACACGTATGAAACATTCCAATCGCATATATATATATATATATATATATATATATATATATATATATATATAGGTGTATACGAAACGCAGTTTAATTGTAAGTACAAATATCCCTATATAGAACGTACAAGTGTTTTACAAATGAAGTAAGAAATTAAATGTCAGGGGTGCAACTAGCAAAACATGAGTGTAACTATCAAAACCAGGGGTGTAATCAGCAAAACATAACCCCTACCCGAGATTCGTCACATCGACGTCCCGGCAACTCAATGGCTCCACTCAAAAGTTGTCATCTTCCCGGTTCACCTACTGCGGCCTGTCTGCTCACACGAACCTAGTTCGCGATCATCCCAGGTACCAAATCACAAGGTACAACAAAGCAAAGGTGAGTCCATCATATTAAATAATAATAATAAATACAACAGTAGAGGGACATAATCCGATCAGGAAGCAACACGGACATCACCACATCAATACAAATAATTCAAACACCCATCAAGCACTTAACTTGCACGGACATACACAAACATTTCATAAGTCAACTTATAACATCTAGCATGATGCATGCTCCTGATTCAATTCTCAACATGCACTGTGGTACCATCCCAGAAATAGGCCATCCCTGTGGTCCGATGATGCAGTAGCTTGTCAGGGTCACTCTGTCGTGCACAGGAATCACCCCCCTTGGTGATCAGCCAATGGGTGTCAGAAGGAGTTCCCAACAGACGTGGCCCCTCAGTACCTTTGTACCCTACAGCCAATCATATATCCCATTTCCGTCATGCAAAAGTCGTATGTTACATAGGCACCATCAATGTATAACCCATCTAGGAACATATCCTTCCTCGCAAGGGTAACCCGTCATACACCCCCTATGTCTCAACATACCGCCCCAAACGAGGGCCCATCGATGGACTGACTGCGGTCCTCACAAGGTTCACCACCCGGTCCCAGCATCTCACATCTATACATAGAACATTACCACAACAACATCAATGTATGATCCAGTTAGGAACACATCCTTCCTCGCAAGGGTAACCCGTCATACACCCTTATGGGTATTTATGTATATCCATGCACATTTATCATCTCAAGCCATCACATAGGCCGAGCTCAAATGCTACCAATGCAATTACATACGTCACTCACAAACACATACAACCAAGTGAACGGGTGTGAGGTACAAGGTGTTTGGGTTGGCACTTAAACATACTATCTCAAGGTAAGAATCCGAACAAGGAAGGACCAAGGCAGACCAGATCGGTCAAGGCTAGTAGAACTTGGACAAGGTCAGTAAGGGTTGGTCATAAAGGTAAAGTTTGGACAAGGGAGGGCATGGGTAGCAAGAGCGGACGAGGTCGGCTGGGTTTAGTAAGGGTTTACCAAAGGCGGTCAAGGGATCCTTGGGTTTCTATAACATACTAAGGACGGGTTCATCACTTATGCAATCGATTACATAAGCGCTGTAATCGATTAATTGGATAGTGTTTTGCAAGACTTGGTTGTGTTTTATCACCAACATATACAAGGTTGTAAGGGAACCCGATAGCTCTTTTCCCAAGAACATACGAGCTCTAACAAGTAACCTGATAGCTCTTAGGGAAGGGAAAAATGAGCTTCTAGAAAGATGACACGTGTATAGAACCCGATCGTTCTAAAAGAAAGATACAAACTCATCCGAGTAGAAGACCCGGTGGCTCTTTTCTCGAGAGAGTTTGAGCTCATCTGAGTTAAAGAACTCGATGGCTCTCACTCTACCTCTTGTGAAGTAACTTGAGCTTAACAACTTTAACATGTCACTCTGGGTAAGGAACCCGACACATCTAAAGAAATGAAGTAAGTCCTAACAACTCTTAAGGAAACAACCTCGAGTAAGTAACCCGGTATACAAACGTCCGCCAACAAAGACAAAGTTACGTCCTACATGCATGCATGCTACGTAACCCGCTTAACTCGGCCTACCCATCCTGGTAGCCGATGCAAAACAAAAGGGGTTGATGTCTATGTGTAACACAGCCAACCCATCTTGGTACTCATCACCTTCACGAACACTTTCGCAAGTATCTTAGAAGCTTTTCAGCATCAAAATGCCAACTTCACACACATGCATGGGGAGTCCTTAACACCTATACTCCCCACAATAACACCATCGACTCTTCATCCCAAAACATCAAACATCAACTCAAAATGACATTTAACAGATTTCAGACATAACACATCCCATTCATAAAAGGCATAGCTTTTCTGGAAAATAACACACACACCAAGGACATGCAGTTATCATCACAGTTGGACTCCCTAGCCCCCAAACCATGGCATCTAAAGCTGTTATAAAACACGATAAACTCCCTTTACCTAACCAGGAGTTCGTCCATGAGCTTCATGATGGTTCGTTCTTAACTTCTGCTCCTACCACGAGGTTCTCCTTGGCGTCAGAACTCCACAGCAGTTACGGTGGTTCTCGTAGGTTGAAGGTAACTGTAACACCCCAAAAATTTAAGAATCATGGACAATCACTACAAGTCAAATGTTAATGAAAAGACAGTAGAAAATTTTAGGGCAAAATGACAAGAACGCCCCTAATAATTTTAGAAATGACATTTATGTCCCTAGGATGAAAATGACAATTTTGCCCTGAACAATTCTGGAAATGACCAAGGTATCCTTAAGTTAAATTACCAAAATATCCTTGGACAATTTCCCAAATGACAGTTAGGTCCCTGGGGCAAATGACTAAAATATCCCTGAACATTTGCTCAAATGACCAAAATACTTTTATAGCTCTGATAAGATCATATCAACCTCAGTAAGATTATGGAAACCTGATAAAAGTCTAGTAAGCCTTTAGATAGAAAATTATTGACATTCCTAGTAAAGAAAAACTATGGAATGAAATATTTAGAAATTTTAAGAGATAAAAGAATGGAATATAGACCAATCCGAGTTCTATAAAAGCACAGAAAAAAGGAAAGATGTAATCTGGGAATTTTACTCTTAATTATGAAACGAAGTACTAAATAAATAGTCTAGATCTTTTACTAAATTAAAAACAGAATGAACCAATAGAAATTTAGAAAAAGTTATTAGAAGGAAATTAGGAAACAATGATGGTTTAAGGAAATTTTTATTGAAGAAAATTCCCTCTTGACTTCTTTAGACACGGAGGAAGTTATAGTTATTATTTCAAAAATCCCAACGGTCAAAAATTAGATATATGAGTTCGGATTATACCATTAAAATTTTAAGAAGATCCAACGGTTAATGAGTTCGAAATAAAAATTTTTGTAATACGGGTTTTGACAGAATATTTAGGAATAAGACTACAACTATTCCACGGTTTTAAGCAAAAAAATTGCATATGATGGGCTTCTAAAAATCATGTGACCGTGCATTTCAATCAAAGATGAAGAAAGCTTGAGAAAGTTCAAGATTAGGGACACTTGTAAGGTCCTAAACCCTTAGCCAATCAAAAGGAAACAACCAAAAAGCTAGTTAATTAATGAAAGCTTTGGATATTTTATGGAACTTAACATATAAAAAAGAGGAAAACGACTAAGAGGGGTTAGCACACGGTTTGCATCTCCTTTTCAGCCATATTCTTCCACTTTAAACCAAAGACCCAAAACAAAGGTCACACCCTAAGGAATCCACGTGAGAAGAGCTAGGAGTTTCAAAACAAAGTATAAAACCAACAAAACCATGCCATATTTCTTTCAACCTTTCTATTCTAATCCTTCTATCATTTCCAAATTAAATCTCCTATTCTGCATCTTTTTCACTTACCATTCCACTTAAAACAAAAGCAAAAACAAAAGGTCACACCTTGAAGCTCACGTATAGGAAGCAAGGTATCTTGAAGAGAAGTAGCTAAAATTCTAATCAAGAAAAGCCAAGGTATGGGGAAGTATTTGGTTTACATGGTTTAGATAATTGATAGGTCAAATTATTTAAATTTAAAGCTATGTTCCTCTTTGTTTTATGACACTTAAAGGTTAACACACCAAGTGTTTGATTAAAGTCCTCAATGAACTAGAATAATATTTAGACTTAACCTTAAATAACCTAAACAATAATCAACTTGAACTTAATTAAATGGCTGTCCAAAATACTGAATTTTACCTTGTGGTCATAGTTTGTTTTATTATATGCTGTTACTAATAACTTAATGTTGTGATAATTGTAATATAATGCTGCTGTATTTTATTATGTTATTGTATATTACTGCATTTGTAACTTAATGTTGCCGTATGATATTCTATTATGTTGTTGGAGGTTGTTGTATGTTGTTGTATACGTAATTTAATGTTGCTAAATGATATTATGCTGATGTACGTTGCTGTATGTTGCTGTTGTATGTTATTATGTTGCTGTATCTGTATTTGTAATTTAATGATGCTGTATTTCGGTTGCTGTATTTAACAATTGATGTTGCTGTATGTTGTTGTATAATTTATTATGTTGCTGTATAATGATTTAATGTTATTGTATGTTGTTACTTAATTTATTATGTTGCTGTTATGGTTGTATGTTGTTGTTGTATGTTATTTATTATGTTGCTGTAGACTGTTGAATTTGTAACTTAAGGTGGCTGTATGCTGTAAGTAATGTTGCTGTTGCTGTATTTAATGATTGCTGTATGATACTATGTTGCTGTGGCTGTATGGAGCTGGAATTGTAAATAAATAGTGCTGTGTGGGTAGCTGTATGATATTTTAATAAGTTGCTGTATATTTGTAACTAAATGGTGATGTAGGTTGTTGCTGTATATTTTATGATGTAGCTGTATGACATGTTAAAATTCACTTGATGTTGAGCTTTGTTGAAATTCTGTAACAAAGATGATTTAAGAGTGAGTTGCTGGTTATTTTGTGTTCCACTGGAGTGGGTGGGACTATCTGATACGTATTCCACTGGAGTGGGTGGAATTAGTTGATATGAAAATTGAAACAAGAAATAAATGATAAAAGAGATAAATGAAAAATAAAACCAGTCATTACATACATCATTTGCATTTATCCCCTCAGAGCGGAGGGAGGTCTCACTGGAGTGGGTGGGACTGTTCCACTGGAGTGGGTGGAACTGTTTTATGGTACCTTTTATCCCCTCGGAGTGGAGGGAGGTCTCACTGGAGTGGGTGGGACTGGTTTCACTGGAGTGGGTGAAACTATATTGATTTTGGTACCTTTTAATCATGTCTATTAAATACTTACCCATATTTTGTGTCTGTGGTTTGACACCTGTGATGATCCCAATCTATTTGGGTGAGCAGAAGAACAGTAAGCTGAGGAAAGCCTTAAGGAAGGAGCTGGATGTTCTGTGTGCTGTTGGATGACTGCTTTATTTGTGATTTTCTGTTTATCTGTATTTGATACTACGCTGTGCTGTCTGTATCTTATGTTGTAACAGACTATTTGGAACTGTGCTGTACTTGGACTGTTAACAATATGTGTTAAGGAATTTTATTTGCATGATCAGTGATGAGGAAAATCGTTTATATTACTGACAACCCTTCGATTTAGCAAGCAAAGAGAAAAGAATTTTGTGAAAATTCATAACTAATTTAATTCTAATACAAAGTGGACACAATATTTTATCTAAAAGAAACTGAGCACGAGAGAGTAAAGAGAGGCGTTACAGTAACAGAGAAGGGGTTGGGAACGAGAGGGTTCTGGGTGAGTTTTAGAGAGAGATAACAGAGAAAAAGGCAAGAGAAAAGTGCAAAGAAGAGAGAGATGAATACTCTTCCGTTGCGCACACGGCTGCTTATAAACACAGCTGACAGGACATGTCCACCATGCGTGTACGGGCAGCAACCACAGCCAACAAAGTTGACTTAACACATCCATCATCAAACACACATACCAAGATAGAACAGTAGCAAATAACACTTATCAAAATAAATCCAGTAATCAAGCAACATAGCACACACATAAACATCCAGATTAGCAACTTAAAGATCCGGGGTGTTACAGATTGCATGGAAAATTTTTATATAACATGTTTTTTGCATTCATATTAGCTGGAGCAAAGGTTGAAAAGTCGTTTAATAATGGTAGAGGACCAATAACCATTAGGATACAAGGTCAATCATGCTATAGAATTGGTAGTCTTTTTCCTATGCCTCGTCAAAAACCAAAGTTCGCAAAAATTAGCATTTATGACACTAAAAATGAATTGCAAAATAAGGTTCAACAAACAAGGTAATATTTAAATACTTTTACACATTTTCAATTCTTAAATTAATGTTTTCTTTTTGTATATCGCATATTCTCTAACATTTTTGCAATTATAGGGACCAAAATTACATTGATCTTGAAATTGTGTGCAAGCTGACAACCATGCTAGATGAATATAATACACATGCAAAGTCTTTTCGGATGGCTAGATACAGGTTAAGGAACAAATCGGTTTCTAATCTAAGGTTGAAGTTGATTTCTAATAAAAAAAAGATGGTAGAATATACAACATTCTAGATATTTCTAAAGTAGTGGCTCTTATTCCAAGTGACGTTGACGCAACATCAAAGAGAGATATAATAATGGAGACACAAAGTGACCAACTTTAGAGAATCAATGAATTACACATAGGTTATTTAGGATTTCAATACCCACTTTTGTTTCCTTATGAGGAGGATGGATATAGGGATGATATAAGTACTCGAGCTACACACTCATCTCAAAGAAACAAAAGAGATAGACTAACTATCAAAGAATGGTTGTGCTTTAGAATGCAATCAAGAGCAAAGAGGCATAAACTCTTCTAAGGTCAAGAACACTATCCCAACAATTTGTGGTAGATGGGTATACAGTGTTTGAGTCTGAAAGACTATCTTTTATTAGAAAAAACCAATCTAAATTAAGAGTTGATAAATATAATAGTCTTAGTCAATCCAATCCCAATGCACATACTTAAGGAGCAAACAAAGAGAAGAGAGTCCTTCATCATTTGCTGACAGTCGTCAGTACAAGGACAAAATATATTTTGATGGGATGGCAATTTGTAGCCATGTTGGTTTTTCTGATCTTTTTGTCACTTTTACATGCAATCCTTATTCTTTGAAATTCAAAAATATTGCTAGAGCCCTTGAATTTGAAAGTAGTTGATCCTTCTGATATTGTTTCTAGAGTATTCAAGATAAAGTTTGAGGAACTCTTGGATGATTTGACAAAGAGACACGTTTTGGGCAAAGTACTTGCATGTAAGTCTCTGTATTAACTCTTGGCCCATTTAATTAAAATAGGTTGTTTCATAGTATATAATTTGCTTTATTGGAATAATAAGCACCTACTAAGTAATCATATTTCTTACAAAATTTCATATATGTACACAATAGAGTTCCAAAAAGCGTGGATTGCCACATGCACACTCACTTATTTTCTTGCATTCGTCCAACAAATACCCCCTCTTGATGACTTCGTCAAGATCATCTCTACTGAAATACCATGTGAAAAGGATCAAGCAAAATTATACAATCCGGTGAAAACTCACATGATACATGGCCCTTGTGGTGTAGCTAACATATCATCTCAATGCATGAAGGATGGAAAGTGCTCTAGGTATTATCCGAAGAAATTCCAAAATAACACAATTGTTTATTAAGATGGTTATCCAATTTATAGAATAAGAGACAACGGTAATACTTTTGTAAAGAATGGTGTTACGCTTGACTGTAATGACCCACCTCGTCGCTACTATATCATCAACCCTTTCGCGGTAATACAATTATCATACACATATTATAATTAAATAATTAAACACATATGTACATATATATTATATTAGTACATGTCATCCACATGTTAAAATTTCTTTAGTTTTACAACTGAAATTACATATCTAACAAAAAGTCAAAGATTAACTAAGAAAGAGTTGATTAACAAAACACAACTCTTTCTCCAAAAGAAATCCAATGTCATCACGTCGGCTTGGCGGCTCCAACCAAAAAGAATCCTCCTCTAGAGTCACCTATTGCTGCTCATCTACTCACACGAACAAAGGTTCATGATCATCACAGGAACCAACCGCACGATACAACAAAAACAAGGTGAAATTATTATGTAAAACTAACAAATATCAGGTGACAGTAGTTGGGAAAAAGAGACAACCCAAACCACTACAATTATTATCACAAAACCCATCATTCCATTACACATTCAACAAAAACAATCATCCAATGCATTTCACAACTCAAACAATCATACTCAAAATGATGCATGCACCTGACTCATTGTTACGTAAATCTCGGCAAGTGCACCGATTTGTCGTTGTAAGTTACAAAATTTATAAGATCGTCTCCACAGAGACTTGAGCTACTCAGTTAATCCAAATAGAATTAAACAGTTCAATAGTTATGTACAAGTAGGTTGAGCGAAATTTCATTTGTTTGAGAAAGTAACATAAAATTACTAAACTTAGTAAAATGAAATATATTTATGGGAAAGTGGGATTGGGTTTCATCATTCTTATCCTTTTATATCCAATTAATATTACCATGCATAAATCCTTTTCTACTCTTATTGATGCACACTATTTTACCCTGAATCGATCCCTCGCATTCGAGTTCTAAGGACATCTACCGAATATTGATCCCTCGTATATGAAGTAAATATCCCAGCATTAAGATTTATAATCGCGTGCTTTATGCAATCAAAATGGTATGCCCTATTCCTAGCAACGTAATGTAATGAGTAAAATCATTCAGTTCAAACCCTAAGATTACTTTCCAGTCTCACTTAGGATTTTAATTCATGAAACTAGTGATCAAGTAGAATCAAGCATTAAAGACAGAATGAAATTACCAACAAGGAATAGAAAAGATTAATGCATAAATAAAGATTAAAAGAGAGACATAGGGTTAAGAAGATTACATCTAATCCTTAGAGAAGCTAGCCAAGCATGGAGAGAACCTCCTCAAGAGAAGAATTAATGAAGGGCCCCATCACCACTTCTTTCCGACAGAGTCTCCACACTAAATCTCACTTCTCTCACTTCCCTAACCTACTTACTACTAATATTTTTAAGCCACTTAACCTAAGAAACAAGCTAAGAAGCAAAGGAAATGAAGAATGGCATGCATTTCCTCTCAAATTCATGGCTTATTTATAGATTTTGCCTCCTGCCTGCTTCCACTCGCCCAGGCGAGTGATTTTGCCTATGTTTGCTCGCCTGGGCGAGCTAATGTTATCATCTTGGAACTTGCAACTCGCTTGGGTGAGCCAAATGAACTATGGTTGCTCGCTTGAGCGAGTTAAAGACTTAGTCCTGAAGAAAGCTTTGGGCCTTGATGGATTTTGGGCCTGGATTGCTTGTAATACCTCCCATGTTTGTTATGTAAGCCCTCCTTGCTTGCTTTGCTTACTCGGAAGCCTTGGAATCTATCAAAATACAAAGCATGATTGGATTAATCTACCAAAATATGAGCAACTTTTATACAAGCACTAGGTGCTATTTAACTAGGTTTAGGACAAATTTATTATCAAATCTTCTGAAATCAAAAGATAAGTGTCTGCATTTAAAACATGAATTTAATT
Source organism: Glycine latifolia (assembly GCA_013407115.1). Taxonomy (NCBI): domain Eukaryota; kingdom Viridiplantae; phylum Streptophyta; class Magnoliopsida; order Fabales; family Fabaceae; genus Glycine; species Glycine latifolia. The sequence goes on from QARZ01040658.1 coordinate 165,617, forward strand.
GAATTAGGGCACTTATCACTCATCTATCAGCATGCAATGTGGTACCATATCCCGAAAATAGCCTCTCACAGGAAAATGATTCACCGCCTATCAAGGCCACCCTGTCGTGCACTGGCCATTCCCCCACCCGGTGATCAGCCAGCGTCGCTAGGGAATTCCAAACCTGATGACCCCTTAGTACCTGCATTTTCAGCCCACTGAAACCCACAGGTACGCGTGTGCCTTCATTCTATTTCCATCCATGCACATGAAGTATGAAACATGGGCATCATCAATGACCAAGGCCAGGAACAAATCCTTCCCCGCAAGGATGACCTAACACAACAATGTGGGCTCACCGATGCACTAACCGTGGCTAGGAATAAATCTTTCCCCTCAAGGATAACCAACGGATCATTGCATCCCACGTGTATATACATAGCATACAACCATGACACCATCAATGTATGACCATGGCCAGGAACAAATCCTTCCCCGCAAGGATGACCAATCATACACCCCTATGGGTATCCATGTATATCCACATCACATAATGATAACCATGGGTACCATCAATGCATGATTATGGCCAAGAACAAATCCTTCCCCGCAAGGACGACCCGCCTCGTCGCTACTGTATCACTGGCTCTTAACCACGTAATTAACATGTTTTAAATGAAAATCCTTTTTTAATTTGATTATGAAAACATTAGTAAATTTTTCGCGAGCACATAATAATTATCATCACGGAAAGAATATATGTATAGGACATCTCAAATATATATATATATATATATATATAAAATGTAATTTAGTGGTAGGTGCAATTAACCGTGTCTAAAATGTACAAGATCTTCAAACGAAACAAGAAATCATACAATGAAGGATAGTTTATCAAAACATAAATCATGCCCAGGATCTGGTCCATCGTCATCCCAGCAACTCGGGGCTCCAACCAAAAAGTGGTCGTCTTCCCGGTCACCTACTGCTGTCTGTCTGCTCACACGAATGGTTCGTGATCATCACAGGTACCAATCACACGGTACAACAAAACAAAGGTGAGTTTATCATGTTAAATAACAAACAATAAATAACATCAGTTAAGAAAGGGAGTCAAACATCACGATATCACCCCATTGTCCAAACATTTCATCACGCAACCAACACGGCAATCATTCAACAACATTCCACAAGACAACTTATAATGTCTAACATGATGTTGTTGGATATAGGGGGAGCAACAAGAAGATGAAGCTTGTGCCTTAGAAGAAAGTTTTGAGCTCTTCACATGCCTTGAAGATTGTACTTTAAATTAAATGTATGAGAGGTCAATCTTTTGATCCTTGCATTGCATACATATAAATCATTAACATGCTTACATGTTTCTCATTAAAATATCAAAGCTATTCATGTTCTAAAAGAAATCAATAAGTCATGGTTAAAATGTTTTTTTGGAAAAATGCGTTCTCACTGCTTTAATCGATTACACAAGGTGAAAAATCTTTTTAAACATTTCATTTTTTCTTTAAGAGTACAACCCAGTGCCAGGTTACGATGAGTTCATATACAACTTGTGTTAAAATTAATGTTGAAAGGTGACAGCCAAGCTCATGTACTGCTTGCGGGTTCCAAGAATAAACTGGGTTTCTGATTCGTGTAAACACACTGATATTAATGGTGGTAATGGAAGGGATGCAGGGTTCCAAGAACTAGCCGGGTTCCCTGATTTAATAACCTTACAAGTCAATCTGAGCTAGGTTCTTATCATCTGAGTTTCAGGGCTCTTGAGAACCAGCCGAGTTCCAAAAATCCATCTGAGCTTCTGATTCGCTGGTGTTGATGATAGAAGTCAAAGGGAGGCCGAGCTTCACGGACTTGTCGGGCTCTAAAAGTGTTCTGGTTTTCTGGATTTGTATTGAATAGCCAAAGTCCTCATATTCGTATTAAATGAACCGAGCTCTACAAATGATCCGAGTTTCATAATAAGCCAAGCTTCTCACAAATCCGAGCTCCATCATACTCTGGACTCCACTGTAAGCCAAGCTCTACTGTAAGCTGAGTTCGTGTTGTTCATGTTTTGAGCTTTACTGGTTTAATCGATTACCAGTCTTATGTAATCGATTATTTCTTCATGCTTCATATATACTAAAACTGCTTTAATCGATTATGTATCGGTTTAATCGATTATTTTGCTCGTTTTTAAACCCAGAATAAAGCTATGAACACTTTAATCGATTACATAAGCCATTTTAATCGATTATTTGGCGCATTGTAATCGATTACAGTCAGTTACAAAAAGCTGTTATAAATAGAATGAAGGCATGTCTGCTTTTCTAACTTGAATACTTCAATTTTCTGGATATACACAAGCCTTCCAAAAATTACAAAGTGATTTCCTGAGTTAACTAAGATCTTGTCCCACTCTTTAATCTTCATGGGTTTTTGAATGATTTCTTGGGCAAGAGTTTTCAAAGAAGTTTTCGAGAGCATGTTCTGAAATCCTTTTTTTTTTT
>QARZ01040659.1:10734-57475 GCA_013407115.1 Glycine latifolia
ATATATATATATAATCTTTCTCTTTTCATATGATCCCTTTCATCCCGACATTTTGCCACGCTTGAGAGTTTAACTTTAATTTTATGTTTTAAATTTATAATTTTTGTATTTCCTGGTTCATGTGAAATCTGTTTTCTATTCCTGCTTTCTAATTTATTTTTTTAATGTTCCCCTATTTTTCTCCCCTAGCTTCGCTTCCACCCCTTATGGTATCAAAACCTGATGGGGAAATAGGAATGTATGGCTAGATCTAGTTTATCTTTTACTTATTTGAACTATATTCTAGATATGAATCTATTTTAAAATTTTTGTAAATGATTTAAAATATTTTATGTCTTAACTGGTTAGTATGATAAGCTGAGAAAGCCTAGGTCTATGTTTATGTTTTTATAGAACCAGAGGATGACAATGATATTAGGGGATTAATTTTATTATGTCATTTTTTTGCTCTTTCTCCTTTCGCCTCTCCTACAAATCTTCCCAACCTTCTTCTTCCTTCAATCTCTCTCAAACAGAACAATCTATAAGCAGATCCAATCAAAATATTTTCAAAGAAAAAGTTTCTTTTGAAGATATTAATCATGATCTGAATGACTGGAAGATTCCCAGGATTCCAGAAAACAAACTTTACAAACCAGATGAAAAATATTTTCTAAAATCTGATTTTTTTCCCGAATTGTAGAAAGAAACATCCGTCTCAAATCTAATTTTGGTGAAATCAAACTTCTTTCAAAAAGTTCTCTCAAACTGCATAAACAAAAATATAGCTTCTTGCATGTTGGATGCGTTTAGGTTGCTGTTAAAACTCTAAGTGTAGAAGGATTGAACACTTCAATTCTCTTATGCCTTAGAGACTCTCGTCGTAATCAGTTCACATACCCCATTATAGGTACAGTAGAAACCAGCCTTAGTAATGGACCAATCTATTTCAACTGTTATTCTGATAGGATTGTTAGTCTAAAGGATGCAAACATTTTGGATGTCCTAACTTTAGATGTCCAACTTTATGGTTTAGATATGAAGGCTGGATCTATTCCAGTAAATATTGTATATTGAGTTTAGTACAAGGTAATGAACTCCTGCATGTCTAGGGTCCTTAAACCTAGGAAAATTGAAGAAACAACTTTGTTTCTTATAGATACAACCAAAGCTAAGGTTGTAATACCTAAAGTTATTAGGTGGGAAGACATTAATTTTCCTCAAACTTGGGCCATGGAAAGTTGCTCTGGCTAAACCTCAAAGCACACCAAGCTTTGAATTTATTAAACAATATGATTCTGGTAGGGTTGAAATAACTTTCAACAGGTCTAATTCCTTTAATATTGCTAGATCATCTTTCACCAAAGATTCTAGATCTGTACTGTTCGAGTCTGTTTTCTCCAAAAAATCTTTCTCTACTGTTCCAAGTAGAAGTAGTAGAATCAAGCTTCAAGGGGTAGAAACCTCTTCTTCAATTCCTCAACTAGCTTATTAACAGGAGAATAATGAAGAAGAATTTAGATCTACTCCCTCTCAAACTTTTTCATCTATGCAAGAATATGAAGTTATCCATAATTAGTACAACTAGCATAGATTATGAAGCCCTTAAGTTAGATTTTAACTCTGAGGAAATGACTTTTCAAAGAGAGTGGTTTCTTAACAATTATAGGGATAATTGTAAAGATCAAATTAGAGAAGAATATTATTTTTTCCTTAATCATGTTAAAACAAACATCCTTTTCTTTGACTAGTTTAAGTCTTATACCAATTGCCATAACATAGACTACCCTTTCAAAGAACCAAACACCATTAATATTATCACTAAGTATGATCTTAAGGGTGGCCAGATAGTAAAATCTGAGCTTCTTCCTTCAACCAAGTTTTTCTTCCTAATGTTAGGGATGAAAAATATAATCCAATCTTGGCCTCACCATTTACGACTAAAGATGAGTTTGAATCCATTTCTTCTAAAGATATCAGAAATCTTATGGAACAATCCAATTATACCAATAAATATCTCCAAACCATAGGAGAAAAACCTAATTTTAGTGCAAAAACTAGCACATCTTCTCCAAAAACAATTCAAACCCCAATCTTTAAACCTTTTAGGATGAACAAAAAGCTTAAGAAAAAGTTTTCCAAACTGAAAGCTTTTAATCAATCTAGTTAACCTTATGGCGAGTTTAAACAAAGACTATGAGAATTAACCTCTTCCTTAGTCATAAGAGAAACTCCTCAAACTTTTACTTCTAAGGAAGTTAATTCTAGATCTATTTTGTAAGGCTTCAGGTGTCCACGTGGAACTTGTATATTATAGTATGTTAATTACATAGTAATTATGGTAATAACAACTCTGCCACAAATCCGGGTTCGCACTCATTTAACGTATGTCAACAAGGAAAACCGGGTTACTGTGACCAAATTAACCCTTGGAAGGGTGATAGCACTTGAGGGCGGATAAGGTCAAACGAGGTCAGAGAGGCAAAACCTTGGACTTGTGAAGTACCAAGGTAGGAACCCGAACGAGATCGGGTAATGATGGCCAGGGTAGGATCCCGGACAAGGTTGCCTGGGCTACACATACCATGTGGGGGAGTCAAATGATCTTGGCTCGCCAACCCGGGTGCCGCCTTTGATTGTATATAAATCCACAGGAACCTGGGGCATTGGCTTTTGCCAATAGTGGATACTAAGGATCGTATTCCGCACATAGTCTGTGTTATTAAACCAACCCGGCAGACAGACGTGAAATGGGTAATATGTATTTGACTCGCCAACCCGGTAGTTGGTGCTTTCACAAGCTTACCCTATGCACGTGATCCGCTTTGACTATCAGGTCACTTGAGTCACATGTGTTGACTTCTTTTGTTTGAGGTCATCAACTCTATTTCTAATCCTCAAGAAAGGAAAAACCTTTTGTTAAAGCTTAAACAATCTTTTGAAGAACATTTTTCCTCTTTGAGTAGATCAAAGAATTTGTTAATCAATAATAAGTTTAATCTCAAAGATACTCTGAAGAAATTTGAAAAGAGTATTGTCAAACCCAGTAACCATTCAAGATCTTCAGCATGAGGTTAACCAGATAAAAGCTTAAATTCATTCTATCAAAGAATAACAAAGTGTTTATCAAAATATTTTGACTGTTTTACAATATGGTAATCAAACTGATGAGGAAGAACCTACTTATAAGCCTGAAAACTCTGAGAATGATTCTCTCGATGACTTGGTTATCCCCCCAAAGATTTTTGAATTAATTAACCAACTCACATTTCAAAAATTTTATATCCAAATAAAAATCATTGTTGGAAATTTTTTCCTTAAAAGTGAAGCTCTGTTTGATACAGGGGCAGATTCAAACTGCATTCAAGAAGGATTAATTCCAAGCAAATATTTTGAATCCTCTGAAAATGTCTTAGCGCCGCTACTGGTTTCGAGCTCAGGGTAAACTACAAACTTTCTAAAGACATTATTGAAAAGGAAGATTTGAAGATTAAAACTTCTTTTTTTTTTTTGGTTAAAAATCTTAAAAATGCGGTTATCCTTGGAACACCGTTTATCAAATCAATCTTTCCAATTACAATCTCAGATAATGGTATATCTACTATTTATCTAAATATTGCATTCTAATTTCTTAAAGCTCCTATCATAAAAGATTTGAATCCAATCTTTTACAAGAAAAATCAAATCAATTATCTTAAAGAAGAGATTTCGTATAAGAAAATTGATGATTTGCTTAACCAGCCTATTATTCAAAATTAAATTAAATCTTTGACCAATCATATCCAAAATTCCATTTGACCAATCATATTTTCTATCTTCCTTATGAAAAGGATTTCAATGATCGAAAAATTCCTACTAAAGCTCGTCCTATACAGATAAGTCAGGAACTTCTTGTTCATTGCAAAAAGTAGATTGTTGATCTCCTACAAAAAGGCTTTATCAGAAAGAGCAAGAGTCCTTGGTCTTGTTTTTCTTTCTATGTCAACAAACAAGCTAAAATTGAGCGTGATACTCCTTGCTTAGTTATCAACTATAAACCCTTTAATCAATCCCTTCAATGGATTCATTACCTGATTCCTAACAAGAATGATCTATTAGAGTCAGGGAGAGCTCAAGAGGATCAAAAAGATAAGTCTCTTAGGCAACAAAGTATTTAGGCTTTTTTACATGCCAAATCAATTGATTGGTAGTTGTAATTTGTGTATGTATAAGGGAGACTTCCTATGATCCATTGCATAAAGCTCATTCATGGTTTTGCATTCATGTTTTCATAAACGCATAAGTTTTGTGAAAAAGCTTTTTTGAAACAAATATTTTTCATGATTGCATAGAAAACCAAGTGTTCAATGTTTAAGTTTTTGGAAAAAACAATTTCTCACTGGTTTAATTGATTACCAGCAAATGGTAATCTATTACTTAAGCTTTCAAGAACACTTTAATCAATTACAAGAGTATGGTAATTGACTACACTACACAAAGTAACAGAAAATTCTTCCTGTGATAATCAATTACGATATTGTTGTAATCGATTACTTGGCGTGTGTTTAGAACAAAGATTTCCTGTGATAATTGATTACATTGCTCATATATCTTTTCCAGAAAGTTCAAGAACACTTTAATTGATTAAATGAGAAATTAATCAATTACATTAGTGAATTAATCGATTACTGTCAGTTACAAATAGTTTTCTATAAATAGCTATTGGGTGTTTTGAAAAAAGAACAACGAAATATCAAAGTATTTTCATAAGCTTTCTGAAGTAAGAAAATATTCCAAGTGCTAAACTCTGTTAGACCCACAAATCCTCGAGCTTCAAGGTTTCTAAATAGGATTTCTTTTTGGGCAAGCTTTCAAAAGAAATTTTGGAAAGAAAGTTCTGAAGTAGTTTCTTTCACCTTTGATTCAAGTCCGGTAATCTTTTGCATACATCATTACTGGATCATCAGGTGGTTTCTTTCCATTCAACTTGGTTGTGAATTCTTTTGAGTTTCTTTTTTGTGTATTAATAACAATAGTTTTTCTTAAGGCTTTTCTAGAATAGATGTTTCTAGAGGTAAGAGTATAGATAGGTTTCTCCATGTCTTGATCACAAAGATTCTATGTGAGTTAGAAGTCTCGTTCTTGATCTAGGTGTGATTGAGAGTGGTTGTAAACAGCTTGTAAGAAACAGATTGTTATTAGTGGAACTCTAACTTATTGGTTAGAAGAATTGGATGTAGCTTCTCTAGGTTGAGATGTGAACAAGTATAAATCCTTGTATTGACTACTTCATCTTTATCTTTTCTTGCTATTTTAACTTGTCATTCATTGGTGCTGCATTTCACAATCAACATAAAAAGTTTTTGATTGCATTCTTTGAGTAGTGGTGTTTGATTGGTTGAAAGTTTTCTTAGATTTTTTTGTGATACAATCTTGTTAACTCTGATTGATTAAGAATTTTATTTGTCCAAGATCATTCAATTCACCCCCTCTTGGTTTTTGTGTGTTGTTTATACTGTTTTTAGGATCTTCTTAACCAATTATTTTCTGCTAAAATCTTTTTAAAATTTGACATGAAATTTGGATTTTGGCAAATTTAAATCAAGGATAGTGATTGCTAAAAGATGACCTTTACTGTCCCTTTTGGGCAATATGAATGGAGAGTAATGCCCTTTGGATTAAAAAAACGCTACTTCAAAGTTCCAGAAAATCATGAATGACATTTTTAATCATTATTCATCCTTTATTATTGTCTATATAGATGATGTTATTATGTTTTCTCAATCCATAGGTCAACACTTTAAACACATTAACATTTTCATCTAGATAATCAAGAAAAATGGTCATGCTCTTCCTAAGACTAAAATCAACATTTTCCAAACTAAAACTTGTTTCCCTGGTCACAACATTAATCAGGGAACAATTATTCCTATTAATCATGCAATTGAATTTGCAAATAAATTTCTTGACCAAATCATTGAGAAAACCCAACTTCAACATTTTCTGGGTTGCCTGAATTATGTTGTGCTGATGTAGGAAAGGCGAATGTAGTAGCTGATGCATTAAGTAAGAAATCTCTGCAAGTATCTAGGATGATGATTAAGGTATGGAATTAATAGAAAATTTCAAAAATCTTAATTTGGGATTTTTTGTTAATTATAAAAGTATCATTTTGAGTCAAATACAAATCACTAGTGATTTTAAAGATCACATTAGACTAGGACAGCAGAGAGATTCATATTTTCAACATATTTAACTCAAGTCCAAGAAGGAAAATTGTAGAATTTTGATGGGAATAATGATGGATTGTGGACTTATCAAAAAAGAATATGTGTACCCAAAAGTGATGGATTAAGAGAGAAAATTTTGAGTGAAGCTCACAAAAGTAATTTCATAATGCATCCTGGAGTTACTAAGATGAACCAAGATCTGAAGAAAATGTTTTGGTGGCCTGGGATGAAAAAGGACATTGCAGAGTTTGTAGGAAAGTGCTTAGCATGTCAAAAGGTAAAAATAGAACATCAGAAACCTTCTGCACTTTACAACCTTTAGAAATTCCTCAATGGAAATGGAAGAGTATATCTATGGATTTTGTGGTAGGCTTACTTAGGAGTGTTCTTGGTCACGACTCAATTTGGGTCATTGTAGATAGACTCACTAAGTCATCTCATTTTATACCTATTAAGATTTCTTATCCCTTAAAGAGATTAGCTCAATTGTATATACAGGAAATAGTTAGATTGCATGGTGTATGTAATGACCCGCCTCGTCGCTACGGCATCACTAACTCTAACCGTGTGAATTTCAAATTTTAGTGAAAAATCCATTAATCTGATTATGAAAATGGTAGTAAGTTTTTCACAATAACATAATCATCATACACGATACAAATACGATAATTGAATACATATGTATACATATACTACATCAGTACTCAGCATTCACATGTTTAGAACTTAATTTAGTTTTACATGTATTTACAACTCAAAATATACATGTCCATAAAAAGGATTAAGGGAATAACTATCAAAGAGTTGATTAACAAAACATAACTCTTTCCAAAAAGAGTTCCAACTTCATCACGTCGGTCTGGCGGCTCCAACAAAAAAGAAGATCTCCATCGAAGGTTACCTACTACTGCTCATTGATTGAGTATTTTTAGTCTAATATTTTTCTATTCTTCTTAGCTTATATGACTTCTCTTGGACTTTTATTTTCCCATTCTAATTCAATTTTGCCTTTGGCAAACAAGTGGGCTTAATTGATAATTGCTTATTTATAGAGTTTTTGCTTACTTGACCTATCTTCCTTGTGCAGGACCTAGAGAGCTCTACAGAACTTCAAATGGCACATATAAGTGGTCCCTGCAAAAATAAGGAAACGATCTACAAGTTTGTCAGAGATAAGCCAAGGCCAATTCTGTCATTTTGAAGGTCATTTTAGGCTTGGAAGTTAGAATCACTACACTTGATTTTGGGCTGCAAAATTGGTGTAATTAGTAATTAGCTAGATTAGTTGGACTTCATTGTGACCCATCCTTCCCTACTGAATTAGTCACTATATTTAAGTGATTTTAGTTATTTGGATGGACACACTTCATTTTTTAGCACAAACACATTTTGTAGTGACTTTTAGAAGTTTTTAGAATTAAAACCCTTTCTCTTATTTTCTCTCAACTGTTTTTCATTGTTCTTCACTATTCTTCATTTTCATTTCTGTTCTTCCATTTTCTTGCACTCATTTCATGGGGCTTTCATTGATGATGATCATGGAAGGCTAAATAATCAATCAATCCAATGATCCAAGCCCAAGCGAAAAGAATTAGAGTTCTGGTTTGATATTTCAAATTTTGTGTGAATGTTCACTTTCTTCTTCAATCCTCTATTCGATTTTCATGATTATGAATGTGTTTAGGATTGAAAGCGGATTAGGTTATGGATTCATTTCCTTATTTCGAATTTTAATCACAGATTATTTGGATGATATTTCAATTAGGTTTGTGGTTTCAATTAATTTAGGGGTTAATTCGATTGGACTACTTCTAATGAAATTGAATGAACTTTCACAACAAAATCATTATCTGAGAACTATGATAATTTGTATTGCTTGGTTTGGTGAATTGGATTGATGTTTTTAAATCTATTTTAGAATACCTTTTATCAATTCTGTTAGTTTCTATTTTGTTACGTTTTTCTGCAATTTTTATTCATGCATGCAAACTGTTTGATAAAAATCCCCCCATTATTTACTAGTGAATTGAAGTTGGAACCATATTGATTGTGTCTCTAAGTCGACCTAGATTAATCCTGTTCTACAGAATTAGCGTAGTTTAATTGTTTTGAAGCGATACGAAATCGGTTATGAAAACTGGCGCCGTTGCCGGGGACACAGTTCATTGTGTGATAACTTTAATTTACTACATATTAGATAATAGCATTAGTAAAATATAAAAATATATTTACATTCACTGCATATTTACATCCTGCTACACAATTACACTTTGTTACATATTTTCCTTGTTTCTGTTGGTTGTTATGAAGTGTATGTGAGGTGCTAGTGCAAAATAGCGGAAAAAAAAAGAGCAAAACAGGGGAAAAACAGAGTAGTAGGGAGAGAATTTGTGTAGTGTAGTTGTGTTTGTTGTGCAATTTGCTGTCCAGAATTTTTCGGTCCTGTGGAATTTTGCTGTTAAACTTGGTGTCCAGAGTTTATCCCCCATTCTAAGCAAAATTGGCAAATTTGACCTCTAACTTGGTGTGGGTTAAAATTGGCAAATTCAACCTCTAAGTAGGAGTTTTAGCACCGTTTTAACAATTAGCACAGGGGCATTCTGGTCATTTCATAACAAACTATCTTGGAATGGGCTGAAATTTTCCTAGAATATGGAGAAAATTAATACATCATTTTGACCCTATGAGGCATGAACACGGTCACGGGGGGTCCAAATTGCCAAATTCGATGATCTAGACCACTTTTGAATTTATTTTGTGTTCCATGATTTTTAAAAATCACCAAAAAAAATTACATAAATCAAGCATGATTTATAGATATTTACTGTGGTGTTTTTAAATTTTTCTAAAATTGTTTAGAGCAGTTTTCCATTTTCTGTTTCATTTTAGCAGATATTGTGAATAGTGTCCTGGTAGAGTAGCTGTCTGCCATTTCTATGATTCTGTGTTTTTGTTCCTTATGAGTTGAACTGTGCATGACTAGGTCTACATCAAGTGACTTGCATTCATATGATCCTGAGATAGATAGGACATTTCACAGATTAAGCAAAAATAATATTAGTCTAGATGAATTTGATAGTGTAGTCCTAGATAGTAGTTTAGTGTTTTTTGAGTCTTCTGTTCTGAGTCTATTTCCAATTCTGCACATCTTGATTCTGAAATTTTTGTTGATACAATGGCTGATAACAAACTAACTCTTAAGGAATTGGCTACACCTGATGTTGTTTACCAACCTTGGTGTATTTAATATCCTGAGACTGAGGTTAGTTATGAGCTAAAATTTGGACTGATCCATTTGCTTCCAAAGTTTCATGGTCTTGCAGGTGAAGATCCACATAAGCATCTTAAGGAGTTTCATGTAGTGTGTTCCATCATGCGACCACATGACATTCATGAGGATTATGTCAAGATGAAGGCATTTCCATTCTCTCTGGATGGTGTGACCAAGGACTGGTTGTACCTTCAACCAGATCCTATCAACACATGGACAAATATGAATAGAAGATTCTTGGAGAAATTTTTCCCTGCATCCAGAACAGCTTCCATCCGAAAAGAAATTGTGGTATAAGGCAGCTCCTTGGAGAGACATTGTATGAGTACTGGGAGAGATTCAACAAGCTGTGTGCTACATGTCCTCACCATCAAATCAGTGAGCAATTATTGATTTAGTATTTTTATGAAGGTTTGATGTTGATGGACATGAGTATGATAGATGCAGCTAGTGGAGGCGCTTTGATGGACAAGACTCCTGTTGCTGCAAGACAGTTGATTTCTAACATGGCTGCCAACTATCAGCAATTTGGTACTAGAGGTGCTGCAACAAGCAAGCCTGCTACAAATGAAGTTTCTATTTCTATGGTTGCTGATAACCAGAGGTTGGAGAACAAGCTGACAGAGTTGACATCCATTGTGAGACAACTTGCTATTGGTCAACAACAGAACGTGATGGCAGCCAATCAACCAAGGCTGTGTGGTATCTGTTGTGCACCTGACATCCAATAAATGCATGTCCCACTCTACAAGAAATAGAACAAGCTGCTGATGTTTCTGCCATACAACCTGGACAGCCATTCAGACCTCAACAACAGTATAATCCTTACTCCAACACTTATAATCCTTGTTGGAGAGATCACCCGAATTTAAGGTATGGTCCTGGTCCACAACCTCCACAGCAGACACAACAACAACAGCCATTCAGACCTCAATAGCAGCAATATCAACCCTCCACCAGCAAATACCAAGCTCTTTCATTCAGACAACAACCACAGTTTCAGCAGCTTGCACCTGCACCTGCACAACCTGTGCAGACCAGTTCTGGACCTTCTTTGGAGGACTTGATGAAGCAAATGGAAACCACCAACATTCAGTTTCAATAAAATGTCAGTGCCACCATCCAAGACCTGTAGATTTAGATTGGACAGTTGGCTACAATTGTCAACTAGATGTAGCAGCAAGGTTCTGGCAACATTCCAGCACAACCAGTTATTACTCCAAAGAATGTGAGTGCTATTACCTTAAGGAGTGGCAAGGAGCTTCCAAATGTTGGTGCTAAAATTGATGATGGTTGATGGAGCACCTTTAGTTAAATATTTTTCTATCATTCTTATCTTATTTGATTTCTCTTGGACTTTTATTTTCCCATTCTAATTCAGTTTTTGACTTAGGCAAGTTAGTGAGCTTAATTGTTGCATATTTTCGGATTTTATGCTCGCTTGATGTATCTAGCTTGTACAGGACCTACAAAGCTCTACGGAACTCCAAATTGAGTTTTCTTGTAGTCCTTGGAAAGATAACAAAAAGATCTACAAGTTTTCCAGAAATAAGCCGAGGCCAACTCTGCCATTTGGAGGGTCATTTGAGGCTTTGAAGTCAGAATCACTGTACTTGTATTTTGGGCTACTAGTTGGACTTTTATTGGTGTAAGTAGCATAAATAATTAGAATTGATGGGTTGTTCATGGCCCATTATTTTCTTCAGACTTAGTCACTATATATTAGTGACATAAGGAGAAATTAATAATATATTAGTGACATAAGGAGAAATTAATAATTTACATTTCATTTTGCAAAAAACAGTTTTACATTTCTCTTTTTAAGTTTTTAGAATCAAAACTTTTTCTCTTATTTCCTCTCAACTGTTCTTCCTTGTTCTTCATTTTCGTTTCCCTTCTTCCATTTTCGTGCACTTATTTCATGGGGCTTTCATTGATGATGATCATGAAAGGCTAAATAATCAATCAATCTAAGGATCTAACCCAAGCAAGAGAAGAATTTGAGTTCTGGTTTGGTATTTCAAATTTTGTGTTAATTTCACTTTCTTCTTCAATTGCTATTCTGTTTTCATGATTATGAATGCGTTTAGGATTGAAACCAGATTAGGTTATGGATTCATTTCCTAATTTTGAATATAAATCACAGATTAATTGGATGATATTTCAACTAGGGTTGTGGTTTCAATTAATTTAGGGGTTAATTCGATTGAACTGCTTCTAATGAAATTGAATGAACTTTCACAATAGGGTAAATTTCTGAGAATGATGATGAATCGAATAGCTTGGTTTGGTGAATTGGATTGATGCTCTTTAATCTGTTTTACATTACTTGTTATCAATTCTGTTAGTTTCTGCATTGATCTTTAATCGTAGTTTGTGTTTTTTCAATTTTTACTTTGCGCCTGCAAACTGTTCGACAAAAATCCCCTTTACTATTAGTAGTGAATTGAAGATAGAACCATATTGATAGTGTCTTTGAGTCGACCTAGGTTAATCCTGTGCTACAGAATTAGCTTAGTTTAATTGTTTTGAAGAGACACGACAAACGCTTATCAAAACTGGCGTCGTTGCCGGGGACACGGTTTATTGTGTGCTAGCTTTAGTTCACTATAATTAGTTCATAGTAGTAGTAATATATATAAAAGTTACATTCACTGCATATTTACATTTTGCTGCACAACCGCACTTTGTTACATAATTGCATGATTGTTCTTGTTCATTATGAAGTGTGGATGACGTAGTTTCATGTGTGCTGTCAAAAAATAGAGAAAAATAGGGAAAAATAGAGCAAAAAACAGAGGAGTAGTAGGATGAGAATTTGTGTAGTGTAGTTGTGTTTGTAGTGTCATTTTGCTGCCCAAAATTTTTTAGACCTGTACAGTTTTGCTTTGCGATTTGTTTTCCAAAGTTTATCTCCCATTTTAAACAAAATCAACCCCTTTAGGGGTTGGGTCTGGGTTAAAATTGGCAAATTCGACCTCTAAGTAGGAGTTTTAATACCATTTTTACAATTTGCGCAGGGGCATTCTGGTCATTTCACAGCAAACTATCTCAGAATGGGTTGAAATTTTCCCAGAATGTGTGAAAAATTAATGCATCAAGGTGACCTATGAAGGATAAACACGGTCAAGAGGGGTCCAAATTGCAAAATTCGTTCATTTAGGCCATTTTTTAGGTGATTTTCTATTTTCATGATTTTTTAAAAATCACCAAAAAAATAACAAAAATCAATCATGATTTTTAGACATTCACTGTTATTTTTATAGATTTTTAAAAAAAAATTTAGGGCAGTTTTCCAATTTCTATTTCATTTCAGCATATATAGAGTGGTAGTGTCCTGGTAGAGTAGCTGTCTGACATTTCTGTGTTGTTTGTGTTTATTGTTCATTATGAGCTGAATTGTGTATGATTAGGTCTACATCAAGTGAATTACATGCATATGATCCTGAGATAGATAGGACATTTCACAGATTGAACAAACATAATATTAGTTTAGATGACTTTAATAGTGTAGTTTTAGATAGTAGCATAGTGTCTTCTGACTTTGATTCTGAATTTACTTCTAATCCTTCTACTTCTAAACATCTTGATACAATGGCTGATAACAACCTAACTCTTAAGGAATTGGCTACAGCTGATGTTGTTTACCAACCTTGGTGTATTCAATATCCAAAGATTGAGGTCAGTTATGAGCTAAAATTTGGACTTATCCATTTGCTTCCAAAGTTTCATGGTCTTGCAGGTGAAGATCCACATAAGCATCTTAAGGAGTTTCATGTAGTATGTTCCACCATGCGACCACATGACATTCATGAGGATTATGTCAAGATGAAGGCATTTCCTTTTTCATTGGATGGTGTGGCCAAGGATTGGTTGTACCTTCAACTAGATCCTATCAACACTTGGACAAATATGAAGAGAAGATTTCTGGAGAAATTCTTTCCAGCATCCAGAACAGCATCCATCCGAAAGGAGATTTGTGGTATAAGACAACTAGTTGGGGAGACATTGTATGAGTACTGGGAGAGATTCAACAAGCTGTGTGCTACATTGCCTCACCATCAAATCAGTGAACAATTATTAATTCAGTATTTTTATGAAGGTTTGATGTTGATGGACAGGAATATGATAGATGCAGCTAGTGGAGGCGCTTTGATGGACAAGACCCCTCTTGCTGTAAGGCAGTTGATTTCTAACATGGCAGCCAATTATCAACAATTTGGAACTAGAGGTGTTGCTACATCCAAGGCTACAAATGAAGTTTTTGTTTCTATGGTTGCTGATAACTAGAGGTTGGAGAACAAATTGACAGAGTTGACATCCCTTGTGAGACAGCTTTCTATTGGTCAACAATAGAATGTGATGGAAGCCAACCAACCAAGACCTTGTGGTATCTGCTGTGCGCCTGATCATCCAACAGATGCATGTCCCACTCTCCAAGAGACAGAACAAGCTGCTGAAGTTTCTGCCATGCAACCTGGACAACCATTTAGACCTCAACAACAGTATAATCCTTACTACAACACTTATAATCCTGGTTGGAGAGATCATCCGAATTTGAGGTATGGTCCTTGTCCACCACAACAGCAGCAGCCCTTCAGACCTTCACAGCAGCACTTCCAGCCTGCCACCACCAAATAGCAACCTCCCCCATTTAGACAACAGCCATAGTTCCAGCAACCTGCACCTGCACCTACACCACCTACACAACCTGTGCGGACCAGTTCTGGACCTTCTTTGGAGGATTTGATGAAGCAAATGGCCACCACCAACCTTCAGTTTCAACAGAATGTCAGTGCCACCATCCAAGACCTCTAGACTCAGATTGGACAGTTAGCTACAACTGTCAACCAGATGCAGCAACAAGGTTCTGGAAACATTCCAGCACAACCAGTGATTAATCCAAAGAGTGTGAATGCCATTACCTTGAGGAGTGGCAAGGAGCTTTCAAATTCAACAGTTGTTGGTGCTAAATCAGATTCTGCACCAAACCATACTCCTCTAATTCCTCTACCTTTTCCTTCTAGATCCATTTCTGTAAAGAAAGTGGAATTTGATTCTGATTTGCTTGATATTTTCAGGAGGGTTGAAGTCAACATTCCCCTATTGGATGCCATCAAATAGATTCCAAAATATGCAAAGTTTTTTAAGGATTTGTGTGCTCATAAGAGGAAGCTGAAGGGAGATGAGCAAGTGATGATGGGCAGGAATGTATCTGCACTCATATAGGGCAAGACTGTTGATTCCATGCCACTATCCACCTTGCCACAGAAGTGCAAGGATCTTGGCACTTTCACTATTCCATGCACCATTGGAGGTATTACTTTTGCAGATGCCATGTGTGATCTTGGAGCCTCCATTAATGTCATGCTCACATCAGTTTACAGATCACTACACCTTGGTGAGTTGAAACCCACTGGTGTTGTCATTCACTTGGGCAACATGAGTGTTCCAGCCATGAAGAATGAGTCTTCCAGCCATGGTTCCACATTGATACGAGTTAATAATTTGATTTTCCCTGCGGATTTTTATATTTTGGACATGGAGAATGAGTCTTCCAGCCATGGTTCCACATTGATCCTAGGGAGACCATTCCTGATGACAGCCAGGACCAAAATTGATGTGTATGCAGGAACTTTGTCCATGGAGTTTGGTGATGACGTTGTCTAGTTTAACAATTTTGAGGCCATGAGACATCCTGTAGAGGAACATTTTGTCCTTCTTCTTGATATCATTGATGCTGCAGTAGATAGTGAAGATATTTCTGATTTACTTTCTGATTTTCTAATTCTTTTGATTTTTCTGATTTTGATCTTGGTTCTTGTAATTGTACCTGTGATGATTCTGCTGTTGCATGTAGTATTTGTGTAGAGATTTCCTCCACACTTCACTCTGATTGTGTTGTAGGTACAGATACAGGTTCTGAGCCTACTATCCCACTTCCCTCAGCCCCCAGTCTTTCCTTGCGTTCCACTATTCAGCCACCTTCCTTGGCGCTGAAGTCACTACTTGAGCACCTCAAATATGCATATTTAGATGATGCTCAGAAGCTTCCAGTCATCATATCTAGTAGTCTGTCACTTGAGCATGAAGAGAAGTTGTTGTATATTTTGAGTGGCCACAAAAAGGCCATTGGATGGACCCTTGCTGACCTTTCTGGCATTAATTCTTCTATATGCATTCATCGAATACTTTTGGAGGATGACTCTAGGCTAGTCAGGCAGCCACAGAGGAGGTTGAATCCCACTATTCTGGATGTGGTGAAGAAGGAAATGACAAAGCTACTAGCGGCAGGGATCATCTATCCCATCTCAGATAGCACTTGGGTTTCACTTGTCCAAGTGGTTCCTAAGAAGTCGGGTCTCACAATTGTAAAGAATCAAGATAATGAGCTGATTCCAACTAGAGTGGCCAATAGTTGGCGGGTTTACATTGATTACAGGAGACTCAACCAGGCCACTCGCAAGAACCATTTCCCTCTTTCCTTCATTGATCAAGTTTTAGAGAGGTTGGCAGGTAAATCACATTATTGCTTTCTTGATGGTTTTTCTGGTTACATGCAGATTCATATTGCACAAGAGGATCAACACAAGACCATATTCACCTGTCCATTTGGCACATTTGCTTACACCCAGATGCCTTTTGGCCTATGCAACGCACCTGGAACCTTCCAAAGGTGCATGGTAAGCATCTTTTCTAATTTATTAGAGAGTTGCATGGAGGTGTTTATGGATGATTTCACTGTTTATGGTTGCTCTTTTGATGCATGTTTGGATAGTCCCTTTAGAGTGCTTGACCGATGTATTAAGACTAACCTTGTTCTTAACTTTGAGAAATGCCATTTTATGGTGCATGAGGGTATAATCTTAGGGCATTTGGTCTCTAGTAGAGGTCTTGAGGTCGATAAGTCCAAGATTGATGTGATTACTTCTTTGCCTTACCCCGTTTCTGTGTGGGAAGTACGTTCTTTTCTTGGACATGCAGGTTTTTATAGGAGATTCATTCAGGATTTTAGTAAGATTGCATTGCCATTGTTCAAGCTTCTCCAAAAGGACATAGACTTTACATTTGACCATCCTTGCAAAGAGGCATTTGAGGGATTGAAGAAGAAGCTGACTACCTCTCCCATTATGCAGCCACCAGATTGGGAGCTTCCCTTTGAGCTGATGCATGACGCCTCTAATTATGCACTTGGGGCTGTGTTGTCATAGAGAGTTGGTAAACTCTCCCATGTCATTGCTTATGCTTCACCCACTTTAGATGCTGCCCAAGTTAACTACACCACCACTGAAAAGGAGCTTTTAGCTATTGTTTTTGCTTTAGATAAATTTAGATCTTATTTGCTTTGCTCCCATATCACTGTCTTTACTGACCATGCAGCTTTGAAGTACCTGTTGAAGAAGCCTGATGCTAAACCTAGATTGATCAGGTGGATGCTTCTTCTTCAGGAGTTTGACCTCGAGATTAAGGATAGAAGTGGTGCAGAAAACTTGGTTGCTGATCACTTGAGCAGCATTGAAGGACCTCTTGAGTCTTTTCCTATTCTTGATAATTTCCCTGATGAGCATTTGATGCATTTGCATTCATCACATGTCACACCTTGGTTTGCTGACATTGTTAATTTCATTGTTGCATCTGTTGTTCCACCTCATACATCTAGGTCCCAAATAGTTAAACTTAAGAGTGATGCTAAATATTATGTTTGGGATGATCCTTATTTGTGGAGATTTTGTGAGATCCAACATTTTTTGCAGGTTTGGTGTGCCTAGAGCCATTATCAGTGACCAGGGGAGCCATTTCTGTTACCGGTCATTAGCATCCTTGCTTCAGAAGTATGAGGTTGTGCATAGAGTTGCTACAACTTATCATCCCCAAACTAATGGGCAAGCAGAGGTTTTTAACAGAGAGATTTAGCAAGTGTTACAGAAGGTGGTGCAACCAAACAGGAAGGATTGGAGCAAACTACTTGAGGATGCTTTATGGGCTCATAGGACCGCTTACCGGACACCTTTGGGGATGTCTCTATTAGTATATGGATGTCCTAGAGACAATCTTTTCATTAGATTAGGACGTACATGTACTTTTCATATTGTCATGAATAAATTATAAGCGCTCTTTATCTTGTTTCATATTCTGTCTCGATATCATTATTAATATATGAGTAACTGGATAAAACCCTTGGAATAGAATAGGTATCTCTTGAGTATCAGTGATGGGATCATGATCATGAGGATTCAAGGATACCAGATGTCTACTTCTAAATTTTAAGTTCCTAGTCTAGAGACACTGAGAATGGGGATCAGTGATTTCGGGTAAGACTAGCACGACTTAACTACTTGTATGCAGATACAAGGTAAAGACCTCATGAGGTACAAACATGGAGATGTCTTAGCTAAAGTCGTGGGTGGACCTATAAGGGTATAGCTCGCACTGAACGGACCCACAAAGAGACTCTATGAGGACATCTCACAGATAGTATCATTAGAAGTAGTCTCTTATTATTTGGGTGTGTCTTTCCTTAGACTAGAAGTTTTCACCTAAATTGTGTTCTAGAAGACATGCTTTGATTGTATACCTTGTATGCCTGAAACATGGAAACTCATAGGTATACCTTTGGGCATGTCCTGAAAGAACACGAGTCTAGGGTGACTAGCTGAAGGAATTCATCAAATCTCTGTGAGAGATTAGGTTATCTGTAAATCGGAGAAATCGGGATGAGATTTACGGGACTCAGGAATCTATGCATAGTAAAAGAAATCATGAGATGATTTGCCTTTAGAGTCAGTAAAATTGGAGACTCCCTATTTCGTATTAAAGCTTACCCTAGACCGCAAGGGCTGATACGTTTCCTTACCCTAGGTTTTATGGAAAGGTAACCGAGACGAAAGCAAATACATACGGAAACCAAATAGATTTAATAGGATGATCTTGTCATTTACCTAACTAGTGTTGGGGCAACAAAGCATTGCTAGTGCTCTGTGTTGTCATTAGATGAGTAGTGGCCTTGTTGGGCCCAAACTCATTATGTCAGTAGCTATGTTGGGCCTAATGGGTCACACACTAACACTTTATTGTCATGACATTATAGCATTAAAGGTTTTGGGCCTAATAATGGTTGTTGGCCCAAGAAAGAGTTTGGATACTTATCTTAAAGAGAGAGGGGCGCATGAATGGAGTTAATGGGCTTGGATAGTCCAAGACATTATTAATTACTTTAAATAGTTAAATTAATTATCTAATATTTAAATTTGATAATTTAAATTTTGAATTTAAATATTTGAATTTAAATATGAATTAACTATAGTAGTTAGTTTCATATCAAAAGGAGAAGATAAGAGCTAGATTTGAATTTGAATTCAACTAGAATCTTATCATGATCATGTCCTAGATTTTAGGAAGAATTTTGAGGGCTGAGTATGGGCTTATACACGGCTGATATATGATTATCTTTTGGCAAAATTAAATCCCAAGTAATTGACTTGGTCTTAGGAAGATAAGATAGGAGGTTGTTGGAAATTTTGAAATGCAACAACTCTATCTTATCTTCACGTGTGGGATGCTTCATGATCAGATTTTTTGGTTAAAAATATGACTCAAACTCTTCTATAAAGTATGCTGTTGTGATCATAGTTCTCTAATAATTTTTGAGAGGAAAAACCCTAATCTACTTTCCTCTATTTTTCACGTGCCCCTTTGTGTGAGTGTTGGCTGAAAATTCAGCCACCAATATCATCTATTGGTGAGCCTCTTAGATAAGTAAAATCACTTTAAAACATAACCTTCTGCCTCTCCATTGGTGTGCCTAGCCGGCCTCCTTTGATGTTTGTTGGTAGCCTTCAAGAAGTGTTCTTGAGTCTTGACAAGAAGTGGTGTGGATCAACATTAGAGGGCTTGTATCTTCAAGCCTATCCTTGATCATCAAATTTCGAATATAAACAAGGTAACATCTATGTCCTAAAGAATGATTCTTGTGTGGTATGTGTGTTTCCGCTTTAAAAATTTTGTTTTTCTCACATGCTTTCGGGCTTCAAGGCCCTTTTTCTTACAGTCTCCCTATAGGGTGGTTTTTGGTAAGGCATGCCACCTATCGGTGGAGATTGAGCACTGTGCTTATTGGGCGGTGAAGAGTTGTAACATGGCATTTGATGAAGTAGGTATGGAAAGGAAGCTTCAGTTGCAAGAACTTGAAGAGATCCGCTTAGAAGCCTATGAGAATTCCAAGATTTATAAAGAGAGAGTGAAGAGATTTCATGACTCTAGGATTCTTAGAAAGTAGTTCCATAGTGGCCAAAAAGTGCTTTTGTTTAATTCTCGCCTTAAGATTATTTCCGGTAAACTTCGATCTAGATGGGATGGACCTCTTGTTATTACTATCTTTTTCCCCATGGTGCAGTTGAGATTAAAAATGAAGTTACCAGCAAAGTATTCAAGGTCAATGGTCACCAACTCAAAGTATTTAATGAGAGCCCTCAAGTGGAGGAGGAGCTTGTGGCGAACATTGATATGCTGCTAGCATATATTAGTTTTTAGGGTTAATTAATTAATGATTCGTTCAATAATTAGTAATATAGGCTAGAATTAGTTAGGTTTATTTATTTATTTGTTATTATCTCATCTATTATTATTTTTGGTTAATTAGGAACCAACAAGAGAGGAAAAGAAGCAAAAAGGAGCAATCTGGCTTTTCGAACATGCCACGCGATCCGCGCCAGCCTCCACGCTAGTAGCATCAGCATGTCAGGAAGAACCTTCAACTCGAACATCTCATGCGATTAGCGTGAGATACCATGCTGGTAGCGCCACAATTACGCTGTTACCTGTTTTAAATGATTTGGCACTGAAATAGCTGGAGAAAAAGGGGTTTTGTTACCCTAATTAAACGAGGAACGTAGTAGAGAAGAAGGAGGCACTTTGGCACAGAAGAATGGAGGAGAAACGCAGAGAAGAACAGGGGAGAGAAGATAAAAGCTAGTTAGAGGAGATTGAAGGAAGATTGAGAAATTTGTAATTATTCTACTGTCTTTATATTTCTTGAGGTTAGATATGAGTATGTCTAGCTAACTTCTCTTATTGTGGTTAGAGCCAAAACCAATGTAAACTCCTCTGCAACTTGATTGGTATTAATATGAAATTATGATAATTGTTTTATTTTACTTTGTTCTTCATTGAGTTGTTCTTTATTAGACTTGGCCATTCTAGTAAAGTTCTAAGGGTTAGTGTTTACAATAGGGATGTTGGAACTTTAATTTCTCAAAGCAGTAAAATAATAGTTTTTACATTAGCTAGGGATAGGGATGTATGATTGCAGAATTATTTGATGTATTCTCTTAATGCTTAGCTTAATAGGGAATTACTAAGGAATTAGGATTCCTATTGGGTTAAAGGGTTAAATTACTAAGGGATTAGGATTTAACTAACTGCGCAAAAATACATCCTCTAAACAATTAGAAGTAATTGAAATTAATAACCAGTTCAAGTAAAGAAGGTAGGGAACAAAGGGGAATGTGCTCTGACCACAATTATTTCTCATCACTGCGTAAGACTTAATTAAACTTGTTTTTGAATTCTCGCCAATTTTCTGTTATTTATTTAAATTGCATAATTTCTAAAATACAACCATATTCTCTTCAAACTCATTATTTGTCTTCCAATTTCTAAGATAATAAGTTGTGATAAGATTGCATTCAATCCCTGTGGAGACAATACTTTACTTACTCACTTTATTACTTGAAACGAACGGTACACTTGTCGATTTCGCAACAAGTTTTTGGCGTCGTTGCCGAGGACTGAAATTGCCAATTTTATATTAACTTTAATCTTCAGGAATGAATTTTTTTTGTTACTAAATTGCTTTTCTTAGTTTATGCGAGGTATAGTTAATCCTGATCATCTACAGTTAGATCCTAAAATAGAGAGGGCTATTAGAAGAAACAGGAGACTAGCCAGACAAAGAAGAAGAGAAGTAGAAAATTCTGATTTTGGTTCAATCTTTGAATTAGAAGTAGAAATGGCTGACAGAGGAAATAATCAGCCAATACCAGAAGATGAACTGATGGAGGATATTCTGGCTCCATTGTTCACTAGACCAAACTCCAATATTGTAAGACCACCAATTGAAGCAAATCATTTTGACATTCATCCTTCATTGATTACATTGGTGGAACGTAGTCAGTTTGGTGGGGAAGATAACGAAGACCCCCATGACTTCATTGACAGATTTCTAAGAATCTGTGATAACATTAGACATCAAAGGGTGTCAAATGATGCTATAAGATTGAGGTTATTCCCTTTTGCTGTTAAGGGGAAAACACTTAGATGGTTAGATAGACAGACCTCAAATAGCATAACCACTTGGGAAGAATTAGTTGCAAAATTTTTCTCTCAATATTTTTCAATGGATAAGTATAATCGGTTGGTGAATGAGATCACTAATTTCACTCAGAATGAGAGGGAAACTTTATGTGCAGCTTGGAATAGGTTTCAAGAGCTGATTCGGAGGTGTCCACAATATGACATGCCTGTGGGTAAAAAGGTACGTATTTTCTTTAATGGAATGATACCTGAATCACGCCTTATTGTTAATGTTGCAGCTGGTGGTTCTATAAGATCAAAGACTGCAGTTTAGACTTGAGTTAATTGATTCTCTAGCCTGTGATGAGAATGAAAGCATTCCAGTTCAGCCCAAAAGAGAAGTCATTCAATTGGGGAGTAATGATGCAATGTTAGCTTAACAGAAAATATTGGCTCAGCAGTTAGCTAAATTAAATGCAAAGATTGATAAATTCCAAGTCTCTGCAGCTCAAGTTTCATCCAGCAGAATGCAACCTGTCATCTGTGAGTATTGCCAAGGTGAGCATGAGTCTAATGAGTGTCCTACATTAGTAGGAGCTGATCCAGTTTAGGTGAATGGCCTTTGGTATGAGCAAAGACCCCAGCAAAATTTTCAGAGAAATTAAAATAATGCTATGGGACATAATTTTCAGAGGAGAATTCAAGGTGGTGGATTAGATAACAAGTCTAATAATTATTTGCAACCTCCACCTATTCCACCTAAGGAGCCATCAAAGCTGGAGAAAGCTATGTCACAATTGTCTAAGACCACCAATGAGCACATTCAGGCCACCAATGCCTTCATTAATGAGACCAGAGCTCACCATAAAAATCAAGATGCATCCTTTAGAAATCTTGAAAATCAGATTGGTCAATTGGCAAAGCAACTAGCTGAAAGATCTCAAGGACATTTCCCTAGTGACACTGTTGTGAATCCAAGGGAGCATGCAAAGGCAATTACTACTAGGAGTGGGAAGGTAATCACTTCCCCAGAGAAGCCTAAGCTAAGCCAAGGAGGAATTGAAGATGAAACTACCACAGCTGCTGCAGAATGAGAGTTAGAAGTACCTTCAAACAAGCAAGACAGGCAAGAGAAAAATTATGCACTTTCAAAGAAGCCAACGGATTTCTCCCGCTTTGAGAAGCCTCCCTACCTAGTGAAGCTCAAGCAACATGCTCAAAAGCAACAGTTTGCCAGGTTCTTAGACATGTTTAAAAAATTGCATATTAATATTCCATTTGCTGAAGCTTTAGCTAACATGCCTAACTATGCAAAGTTTATGAAAGAACTGTTGTCTAGAAAGCATAAGTTGCAGGAATGTGAGACTATTGCACTTAATGAAGAGTACAGTGCTATAATACAGAGGAAGCTTCCACCAAAGCTTAAGGACCCAGGCAGTTTTAATATCCCAATTGCAATAGGGAACATTAATGTAAGGAGAGCTCTATGTGACCTTGGAGCAAGCATAAATTTAATGCCTTTGTCAGTTTGCAAGTCCTTAGGAATTTCTGAATTAAAGTCCATTGGAGTCTTTCTCCAGCTTGCAGATCATTCATTGAGGAAGCCTACAGGAGTCATTGAGGATGTCTTAGTCAAAGTAGATAAGTTTCTTTTTCCTACAGATTTTATAGTTTTAGATATGGATGGTGAAAGTGAAATACCACTTCTTTTAGGTAGATCATTTTTAGCCACTGTTAGAGCATTAATTGATGTAGAGAAAGGGAAATTAGAACTTAGGATGGATGATGAGTCTATTACCTTTAACGTTTTTGATGCTATGAAAGTTCCATCTGATGAGTATGATTGTTTTAGGCTAGATGTTTTGGATACTGTAATTCATGCAGGTCAAATAGAGGAACAGGAACTTGAAGAAGAGCTGGAAATTCGAAGCCAAGAGACCGTACAAGCAGAGCTTGAGGTAAGGATAAAGGTGCTTGAGAAGAAAGAAGATGACATCCCAGTTGGAGCACCAAAAGTTGAGTTGAAAGAGTTACCAGAGACTTTGAAGTACGTGTTTCTAGGTGACAAAGAGACATACCCAGTCATTATTAATAGAAGGCTGGAATTTTATGAGGAAGAGTGTTGCGAACTCGGCAAGTGTACTGTTCGTTTCAAGTAATAAAGTGAGTAAGTAAAGTATCGTCTCCACATGGATTGAATGCAATCTTATGTCAACTTAACATCTTAGAAATTGGAAGACAAATAATGAGTTGAGAGAGTTTGTTGAGTTGTATTTAAGTAGTGTAAATGAAATGACAGAAATTTAACAAGAATGTAAGCGAATGTTAATTGGATTTTACTGCAGTAGTGAGAGATGATTGCAATTAAGTGCAATCCCCTATGATTCCTTCCTTCTATGCTTCAATTGATTATTAACTTGAATTACTTCTAATTACTCAGCTGATGTATTCTCCTATAAGTAGCTGAATCCTAATCCCTTAGTAATTTAACCCTTTGGTGAAATTAAAAACCCTAATCCCTCAGTGATTCCTTCTTAAACCAAGCATTAAGCAACACATCCTGAAATTGCCTCAACTACACATCCCTATCCCTAGGCAATGTATAAATTGTTGTTTTACTCAATTCAGAAACTAGAATCCCAATATCCCTATTGTGAATCCTACCCCTAAACCTCTTAACAGAATGGCCAGTCCCAATTAAGAATAAAGCAATGAAGAACAGAATAAAACAAAGCAATTATGATAACTCTTATTAAAACCAATCAAGACATAGAGGAATTCTCATAGGTTCATGGCTCAACCACAATACAAGAATTTAGCCAAGCATACTCAGAACTGATAATATTTTCAAGAATCTAAGAGAGGAAAAGAAAAGATTACACAGAGTTGTATCTCTTCAATTCCTCAATGTTTCCAAGCTTCTCCCAAGGTCTTCAATGGCTTCTTCTGCAGAATTCTTCAATAGGTCTGTCAAAAGCTCCCTTGTTTCTGACCCAGAGGTCTCCTTTTATCCCCCAAAATGTTCTAGGTCTAAATCCAGTAATGAGGAACATTTCCCCAAGCTGAATCAATTTCAAATCTTTTAAATCAGGAAACAGCGAGCTTGTGGCGCGATTCGTGTGAAGTCCCACGCTGATCGCATGGGTTATTCGAATTGAATGCTTGAATTTTGATAGAATGACATGACTCGCGTGGATGGCCACACTAACAGCGTGGCTTGTTCGAGCTGAGAGGTTCTCTTTTGGTAGTCCTACGCTGCTCGCGTGGATGGCCACGCTAACAGCGTGGCTTGTTCGAGTTAGAAGTCTGTGTTTCAGCATTTCGCGCGGATCCCGTGGTTGTTGGCGCTACTCGCGTGGGCTCTTCAAACTAAATATTTAATCCTAACACTTCCATGCTGATCGCGTGAGATCCCACGCTGATCGCGTGACTTGTTCGAGAGCACTGGGTTGCTCTTTTTGCTTCTTTTCCTCTCTTATTGGTTCCTAAATGATAAAATAACTAAGAAATTAAATTAATATGCAATTAAATAATAATTCACCAATTCCTACTCTAATTTACTAAATCTTAAACAACTTATTAATTAATTAATCCCAAAAACTACTATATGCTGGAAGCATATCAAATAATTCCCAGATTTATATATTGCTGTCCTCAGCAATAAACAGAGTTTCTATTTGGAAAGCAAGTTTCAACAATCAGGCATAAATTCACAATTAACACTCTTAGAATCACAATGCTAAGTATAATCAATTTCCAATCAAGGTTTCACGAACACTTTCAATTCCATCAACTGCAAGAGTTTCACTTGAGTCTTCCTTACCAAGATGTGTGTATTTCACTCATCACTCAAGTGTATAAGGTTATTACACTCACTCAATCCAACACAGTGATAGCACTACCATAAGCTTGATCATATTCTCGAGTTCCTAAAAATAAGAAACATGAATGCATGCACAGCTGATCAAAAGGTCTTTATAAGGTTATAACTTGGCCTGGCTTAAGGGTAGGAATATTTTGGATAGTGACTAAAATTGAGATTGGATTTTTGTTAGAATTAGCCAATTCCACTTAGCAGTATACTATTCTTTATTCTTTGATTTTTCCTCTGCAGAACACTTGTGATAGAGAGGGTAAGGTAGTAGAGAAATATATTTAGATCCACTAGCTGGTATTTCAGACGTGTTACTTCCCTAGGCTGGACAACTGGTATTTCAGACTTGTTACATCCCAACTGGATTCTTCACTAGATTTGGTTTTTGCCAGATCTATTATGTTGGCATTTTCACTCTTATATTAGAATTGTCTTCTTGGGTAACTTTCTCTTTCCTCTTACCTTTCCTTCCTTTCCCTGTTTCCCCCTATTCCATGGTCTTGATTCTAATTCTTTCTTCTCCAATCTCAAGTAGGGTGGTCAAGGATTATGTTTCAAATTTCAGGTGTATGAATAAAAAGGTTTAGGCTCAAAAGAGGTGACAATGGAAAATTGAGGGTTAGTCAATTTGGCCCTGGCTAAAAAGAATAACCTGCCTTGATCATAGCAGAATATACATGCATCTAGAGAAACAAATCAAGTTCTAGAGTACTTACCAAGGTGAGGCCTCTCTGAAACAATTTTGTACTGTATGGCTCCATCCTCACGGGTTATGGACTCAAGTTAGCCTCTGTTAACTTCATATCAAGTGTCATTTCAACTTCAACATGAATATTAATATACAAATAATTGTAATTCAATCATGCTTCATGCAAGCCATGCCATATTTCATCTCACTCAAGCTTCCTAACAGAATATCTAATGTATCACTGACTTCACAATTTTGCTTCTGAGATATATAAAATAAGCTTCTAACACGTTATTCAAAAATTTAAATCCTTATAAATTTTAGAAAAATATATAAATTTTCTGTTAGACGTCTTTTGTCTCTTGAATGTGATTCGTCAAATAAATACTGCGTATGCATCCATTCCCAGATTTAGAAAATTGTTGTCTCCAGCAACAACTAACAAGGATCGTGTGCTCACTCACGTAATTATTATTTGAAGAATCACAACCAAAATGAAACATTGATTCATACAGAAGACATTCACATCAAATTATTTATGCATCAAATATCACGAATGTATCAAGTATATAAATGTGTATTGTAGTAATGTAAATGGTATGGAAAATGAAAAACAAGAATAGAAAATCAAAAATAGTAAAAGTAGAAATAATGCCCTCGATCGTCTCGTCCTCAGCAGCCTGAGATGGACCAGGGTGGTCCACTGCTGGCTCTGCAGGGCTGGATGGTCCTGGAGAGGTCTGAGCTGCGGGTGGTGGTGATCTGGACTCCACAGGTGGCTGGGAAGAAGATGGAGCAGCTGGAACACCAAAATGGTACTGGTACTGATATGCTGAGAAATCGATGCTCCGCTCTCTGCATAGGTCCTCCATCAGCCTGACCTGATACTCCAGCAGGCGAGTCTGATGCTCCATCATAGCTCTCAAAGAAGGCTGATGCTGGAAGTCATCCTCTGGTATAAATATCGGCTGTGTGGACTGCTGAGACAGAGGAGACTGAGGTGGATCCGGCTGGGCAGGTGCATCTGGGCCTGGGGCTGGAGGAGACTGAGGTAAAGGTGCTCCACGAGGACTGTGAGCTGCTAGTTCCTCGGGAGAGAGCTTCGAAGCTTGAATCAGCTACTCCTCTGCCACGCTCTCCATCGCGTCTGTGTATGTCTTTAGAGTCATGACAGAGGCGGTCTGAAGGTCCATAGGCTCGTCGTCTGGGATCTGAACCCCAGCACGACGGCAGAGATGAAGAATGAGGGAGGGGTGAGCGAGCTAGGACTTACTACTGGCATCCTGAATAATGTGGAGAATCCTTTTAGAAAGGACATAGGAGATGTTAAGATTCTCCTCTCCATGTAATACATATAAAAGAGTCGCCCGCTCCAGATTCACATCAGTCATATTCGTAGAAGGGATGACTGTGTGGTTAATAAACTGGTGCCAGATCTATTGGAATCTAGCATCAAACATCACTAAGAATTGTTGTGGAAAGCATACAACAACCTGTTCAAGCATCTAAAACAATACCCTAACTACTAATTCAAGCATTGTATAGGATTAAGTTTCAGAAATCAAAATCAAACAGGACTTATACAGGCTGACGCGACTCGCGCCATTCTAACACTAATCGCGTGGGGTTGCGATTCTGCCATTAATGCTCTGCACTCAAGTGTCCAAACCTCAAACTATTATGCCATTGATGTGCTGAGATTGAAGAAAAATGAAATGTATAACGCCTAAATTTCCTTAGCTTATTTCTTCATTATACTTAACTTTTTATTTATTATATTTACGAAAAAATTTTCTACTAACTAATTCGTTTACGTAAAACTAACATTCTAAGCGAGCTATTTAATTTACTACGTTCGTGAGTTCACCACAACATACAACATACAATTTAATGTAAACAGTCCATAGTACAGTCCATAATACAGATTCAATAATATACAAACAGTCCAAAATACATATCAAAAGCCATAAAATAGTAAGCATCACAACATCTTCATCACATCATCCATGCATATCTTCAATCCAACATCCATGCTCAGCTACTACTGTTCATCTGCTCACCCAAATAAATTGGGGTCATCACAGGTGTCAACCACAGACACAAAATATAGGGTAAGTCTATGATAAATACAGTTTAAATAAAAAGAGCATATAACCACGTTATCGTAAAATT
The DNA here is from genome assembly GCA_013407115.1 of Glycine latifolia. NCBI lineage: Eukaryota > Viridiplantae > Streptophyta > Magnoliopsida > Fabales > Fabaceae > Glycine > Glycine latifolia. The sequence goes on from QARZ01040659.1 coordinate 39,219, forward strand.
CATGAAAGATGCATGCTTATCTTTTTACATGATGCATGTCTTTCTCAAAATTTTATCAAATGGTACCATAGTCAAGATAGCCCCACTTTCTCTCTCGTGGCACAGAACTTATCCAATCAGTCAGGGTAGGTCGGTGTTGCAATAGGAAGGTCACCTCCATCCATGTGATCATCATGGTGGTGTGGTCCTCACCGCCACAACTACCCCCCAGCTCAGACTCCCTTTTGTCTGAACGCATGGACTCAGTCAAGCTATCTGACACACCTCCTTTTGAGGTAACGCGGCTTGACCCCCGCAGGGCATATGCATATGCATGAATGATTTTCCTATTTTTTTCTTTAATATTATTCTTTACTTTATATTTCATATGTTCAACATAAAACTAATACAGTGGTCCAATATATATTTGAAAGTTCATGGAACAACAATATATATACTTCTTTACAGAAATCTTACAATCATAGTCTATTCCAAGAATTTTCAAAGCATGTCATAATTTATTAAAACTCAAACATTGATTAATCATGGCTCAACATAATACACAAAATTCCAACATTCCTTTAACATAAAATTCAATAGACATATTCAAGAATTTATAACATAGTAATCAGCCACATAAACTTTAGTAAAATATAAATACCATTTAAATCATTACATACCAAGGTTCAAGTCTCTTAAACAAATACTTATTAAGCTAAATTTAATTTATTCATGCTACTAAACATCTACTAAACTAAATTCAAATTACTTCATCAATTAATAAATTCATTAAACCAATTTAATTCTTTGAGACAATTCTTACTATTTTTAATAGGTAAGGCTTAATTGTAAAGTGAATTAAGACTCTTAGCATATTTAAACCATAATTATCATAGGCTTCCCATACCTTGTTTTGTTCATAATCTTTGGACAGCCCTTACTCCCTCTTTTCCTTGATTCCCACGTGCACTTTAAGGTTGGTAGTCTTGGGTTTTCTTTTTGGGTGAGGGTATAAGTTGAAAGTGATAGCACAGTTAAGGCAAGAAGGATACTAAGGGAGTATGGCATGACTATTTCTTGATTTGGTATTGAAAAGGTTTTGATTTTGTTTTGGAATGGACAAAGTTTTAAGGCTGCACGTTGCTTTCTTTTTTTCCCAACCCTCTTCACGGTCCCCACTTGCTTTTTATACAAAATATTAGCTTTTGCCTTTTTAAAAAAAATCTACCTTAAGTTATTATTGCTTGCTTTACATATGCTTGCTCCTTATTGGCTAATGAATGGTTTACTTCCAAGTGTATTGTTTCAAGAGTTTTCTATACTTCTCCTTGGCTTAAGCTTGTTTTTCACGTGCCATACAATTTGGTGTAGACAATTCTTTATGGCTTTGGTTCCATACGTTGGTGTTGCTACACTTTTGCATATTAAAAGATTCTTAAGCATTTATTGCTTCTTTACATGAGCCAATTAGATTTAAGTTAGACTTTTCAACCTTCCATGTGATCATTCTTTGATTTTTCTAAGGCTTTTCTACCTTGGATTTTATGGTTCACGGTTTAAAGCTTTTCTTAGAGCCAAATTTATACAATTTCCTTTTATTACTCATAATAGCAATTTTCTAAGTCCTTATTGGCTCAATTTATTTTTAATTAGTAAAATTACTAAACTAACTTGTTAAAGAAGTTTATTTATCCTATAATTAAGAGAAAATCTTATGGATTGTATCTATCATTTTTCTGTGTTTTTCAGATACTTGAGTTAATCTGTATTGGGCTCTTTTTCAAAATTTCCATTAAAATTCCTAAAATTTCTAATTTATAATTTCTTGTCATCTACTTTGTTGATAATTTGTTCTCTAGGGGTGTATTGTCCTTTCCTCAGGTTCCTACAGGATTCCCAACAATATTTGGTCAATTTTAGGCTAAAGGGTATTTTGGTAATTTTCAAAATATCTAGGAGCATTTTCATCATTTTTGCCTTAAACTAATTTTTGTAAAATAAAAGTGCACATTGATAATTTAATGAGAAAAACTTACAAATGTGCATGTAAATATGAGGGTGTTACAAAATGCACCAAGAATTTGAATGTTTTCAGGAATGGGGTATTGAAGCTGAAGAGTTTTGGGATTAGGGACCCTAGAATGGAGATTAAAAGCTTGGTAATGGCTGAATTCTTGAACGGAATTGAGGGAATTGGAGAGGAGTCAGGAGAATTTTGGGAGGAAATTGAGTAAGGCGCGATTTTGGGTTCTGAAATCCCTTTTAAAAAACTGAACTGGCCTTCTCACGCGGATCGCGCCACCTGCAGCGCTAACCGTGTGAATGAATAAAACCAGGATAATTGGTTCGAACTCCTGGCGTGAATAGCGCCATGCTCCACGCGATCAGCATGAAATAATGCAGAAGAGTCATCTGGTTTCGAACACCTGGTGCGACTCGCGCGGTATTCCACGTTATTAGCGTCACCTCATGAATTAGGGCTCTCAGCCTCGAATCGATAGCGCGAATAGTGCCACAGTTCACGCTATCAGTGTGGATATTGCAATTGGGGCTGGGTTGATTCGAATAGGTGGCGCGACTAGCACCATACCCCACGCGATCAACGTGAGGTGTTCGAATGCTCTACAATGCTTTTTAGGAGTTTCTTATCAATTTTAAACCCTAAACTAAGCCAAATGGACTAATAACAATCTAAAATAAAAGGCTAAATTGCAAATTAACACTTAAATTTAAAACATGCTGTTACTAATTAGAACAATTAACATCAATCAAAATAAATCAAGAATAAACAAGTGTAACTAGACATAAAATACTAACTGAGTTAAAAACTTGCAGAAATTGAAAATAACAAAATCAAAAACTTGGATTGCCTTCCAAGTAGCGCTTGTTTAACGTCATGAGCTTGACGGAAAACTGTTAATCATCCAATGAATTTAGTGGAATGGAAACTGCATTCCTATCCACTTCCCCTCCAAAATAAGGCTTCAATCTACACCCATTCACTTTAAATGGCCTGTCATTATCTAAGGGAGAAATTTCTACTGTTCCATAGGGATAAACCTTGCATACTAAAAACGGACCAGACCATCGGGATTTTAACTTACCTGGAAAAAGTCTCAGGCGAGAGTTATAAAGCAAAACCTGTTGTCCTGGTTCAAATTCCTTGGGGCGAATCTTGTTGTCATGCCACTTCTTTGTTTTCTCCTTATAGATCCTGGCATTCTCATATGCAACTAACCTGAACTCATCTAACTCATTTAATTGCAACAAACGTTTCTCATTAGATTTAGAGAGTTCAAAATTTCAGAATTTAGTTGCCCGCAATGCTTTATGTTCTAACTCAATTGGAAGATGGCAAAACTTACTGTACACAAGTTGAAATGGAGACATACCTATAGGTGTTTTAAATGCAGTCCGGTATACCCACAATGCATCATCTAGCTTCTTGGCCCAATCTTTCCTGGAATTTCCAACAGTCTTTTCTAAAATTCTTTTAAGTTCGCGGTTAGAAATTTCTACCTGTCCGCTTGTTTGGGGATGATATGGTGTGGCAACTCTGTGCTTGACTCCATACTTGGCAAGTAAGCTGGCAAAATGTTTATTACAGAAGTGGGTACCTCCATCACTGATTATGGCTCTCGGGACTCCAAAGCGTGTGAAGACATTATTCCACAGGAATGAAACCACTACTTTTGCATCATTGGTAGGTAAAGCGACCGCTTCTACCCATTTGGACATATAGTCTACTGCAACCAAGATATATTGATTGTAGTATGATTTAGGGAAAGGTCCCATAAAATCAATCCCCCATACATCAAACAGCTCAACTTCTTGGATGTTATTCAGTGGCATTTCATCTTTACGAGAAATATTTCCCGTCCTCTGACAATTATCGCATTTTTCCACAAATTCTCTTGCATCTTTGAATAATGTTGGCCAATAATAACCGCACTGCAAGACTTTTTGTGCTGTTCTATTCCCTCCAAAGTGTCCTCCATAATCCGAAGCATGGCAATGCCAAAGGATTTTAGGTGCCTCGGACTTAGTTACGCATCTGCGAATTACCCCTTCAGTGCATTGAAAATAAAGAAAAGGGTTGTCCCACAAATACCTCTTTGAATCATGGAGAAACTTCTTTTTCTGCTGCCAATTTAATTCTTCCGGTATTACACCCACAGCTTTGTAATTGGTGATGAGTCACCTTTTTACCTATATTTTCTCATATTTTTTGTACTCATTTTAATCCCTGATTTGTGTTTAATCGTTTATATTCCGCACTATTTCTTAATTGGACCGATAATTCAGATTTTAACGAATTTGGATTTTCTGAGTTTAATTATTCCAATTCTTATTTTCAGGGCAATTTAATAATTCAGTGAGCTTGAAATTATTTCGTGGACTTGAAGATTGGATTACGTCGTCAGCGTCATTTTTCCGCATCAGCATTTTATTTTCGTTTTATTTCGCTTTAGTGATTTTTTGGGCCAGAATTGTTAAAAAGGCCCATTTTCGTTTTAGGTTTAGTCACTAGTTTATATAGGAAACTGTGCCCATGCACTAAGGAGGCTACTGTTCACGTTTTTGCTCTGCTAGGGTTTTAGACTTTTAGCTTCTGTTGATTACGCTGTTCAGACTACGTTCGTGCAATTTAATTCCAGTTTTCATTTTCTGCTCTGGGTATTAATTTCTGTTTCTGCTTTCAGTTTCATTTCTGCATTCCAGTTCCAGTTTCGTTTTCTGCAATTTCATTTCTGTTTGTTAATTTCGTTTCTGTTGAATTGCTATTTTCGTTTTCTGTTTGTAGTGTCAATTTCGTTTTGCATTGTAATTTTCGTTTCTGTTTTTAGGTTTTGATTTCGTTCCTGATTCTAGGGTTAAATTTCGTTTCTGCATTTTATTTTCATTTTAATGTTGAGCTGCTGTTTAATTCGCATTTCTGTTGTTAATTTCGAATTAATGGAAGGCTAAACCCTAGGTTAGGTTCTGGACAGATTGCAATTGATGGAGGTTCTCTGTTCTTGAATTTCTGTTCTGTTTAGTTCTTAATTGTTGGGCCTTTGTTCTGTATTTTTCGAATTAGAATCATGCTTAGTGATTTTGAGTTGATTGATTCAGTAATTTCGGGTTGCTTAATCCTGGAAAATTAGGTCCGACAGATTTCACAATTGCTTAATTTGTGTAGGGAAGTTTCGGGTTAATCTTCACTTAGTAGATTAATCTGGACTAACCAGGATTAAGACAAGATAGATTATATTTTGTGAACCAAGGATATTAAAAACGCAATCTGTTCCAGACTTGACCATTTTAATCTCTGCATTTGGTAATTCGGTTTTATTTTTTAGATAATTTGAATCTGTTAAAAACCCCCCAAAAACAAGTTTTAATCCCTGAACACAATTAATCGATCCTTGTGAGACGATCTAGGTCACTTCCTAGTACTGCATTTAATTGCATTAATTTGGTTGAATACGGCTTCGATCAATTGGCCATATCTGCAAACCATGGGCTGACTTGGATTGCCATCACTCCCTCATCAGGAAAAGATTCATTTATTTCTATTTCTGGACTATCTTGCAACTTCTTGTCTTGAATCCTTGACAAGTGGTCTGCTACCTTGTTTTCCACTCCGGCTTAGTCTTTAATTTCCAAATCGAATTCCTGAAACAAAAGCATCCAGCGCAGCAAGCGTGGCTTTGTGTCTTGCTTATTCATTAAAAATTTCAAAGCTGCATGGTTAGTGTAAACAATAACCTTAGAGCCAATCAAGTAAGACCTAAATTTGTCTAAAGCATATACTACAGCTAGCATCTCTTTTACAGTAGTGGCATAATTGACTTGTGCCTCATTCAAAATCTTACTAGCATAGTATATTACATGTAACAACTTTTCTTTCCTCTGTCCTAAAACAACACCTATTGCATAAGCACTAGCATCACACATAAGTTCAAATGGTAAAGTCCATTCAGGGGCTATTAACACAGGTGCAGTAGTAAGTTTCTTTTTCAATATATTAAATGCATCTAGACAAGCTTTATCAAAACAAAAGTCTACTCCCTTTTCAGTCAATTGGCTGAGAGGTTTTGCAATCTTGGAGAAGTCTTGAATAAACCTCCTATAAAACCCTGCATGTCCTAGAAAACTTCTCACACCATTAACATTAATAGGAGGAGGTAATTTATCAATTACTAACAACTTAGCTCTATCAACCTCTATTCCCATTTCAGAAATTTTATGTCCTAAGACAATTCCTTCTCTTACCATGAAATGACATTTTCCCCAATTTAAAACTAAATTTGTTTATACTGGGATTTGATCTTCGGGTGATACTGGGATTTGATTATACCCGGAATACCCATCTAAAAAGTAGTAATAATCATGCCCTGCTAATCTCTCAAGCATTTGGTCCATGAATGGAAGGGGAAAGTGATCTTTCCTAGTTGCATCATTCAATCTTCTATAATCTACACACATTCTCCAACCTGTGATTGTTCTTGTGGGGATCAAGTCATTGTTGTCATATTGAATGACCGTCATCCCACCTTTCTTAGGAACGGTTTGGACTGGGCTTACCCATGCGGTGTCTGAAATTGGGTAGATCATACCTGCATCTAACAACTTAACCACTTCTTTTCTTACCACTTCTTTCATAGTGGGGTTAAGTCTCCTTTGTGGCTGTCTTAGTGGTTTCATATCATCCTCCATAAGAATTTTATGAGTACAAAAGGAAGGATTAATACCTTTTAAATCGGAGATGGACCAGCCTATAGCGGTTTTGTGTTCTTTGAGTACTTTCAGCAATTGTTCTTCCTCACAAAATTCCAGCCCTTTATTGATAATGACAGGGTAGGTTTCTCCATCACCTAGAAACACATACTTCAAGTTTTCCGGTAATTCTTTCAGCTCCACTTTTGGTGCTCCAACTGGGATGTCATCTTCTTTCTTCTCCAGCACCTCCATGGCTATTTCCAATTCTTCTTATATGGTTTCTTGGCTTCGAATTTCCAGCACTTCTTTAAGTTCTTCTTCCTCCTCCAATTGACCTGCACTAATCACATTATCCAAAACATCTAGCCTAAAACAATCATGTTCATCAGATGGATTTTTCATGGCATCAAAAACATTAAAAGTAATGGACTCATCATCCATCCTAAGTTCTAGTTTACCTTTCTCTACATCTATTAAAGCCCTAGCAGTGGCTAAAAATGATCTACCTAAGAGAAGTGGTATTTCACTTTCACCATCCATGTCTAAAACTATAAAGTCTGCAGGAAAAATAAAGTTATCTACTTTTACTAGAACATCTTCAATAACTCTTGTAGGCTTCCTTAAGGAGCGGTCTGCAAGTTGTAGAGAGACTCTTGTAGGCTTTAGTTCGGTGATTCCCAAGGACCTGCAAACTGACAATGGCATTAAGTTTATACTTGCTCCCAAGTCAGATAAAGCTTTTCCTACATTGATGTTCCCTATTGCAATTGGAATATTAAAACCGCCTGGGTCTTTGAGCTTTGGTGGCAGCTTTCTTTGTATTATTGCACTGCACTCTTCAGTAAGTGCAATAGTTTCACATTCCTACAATTTATGTTTCCTAGACAATAGTTCTTTCATAAATTTTGCATAGTTAGGCATATTAGCTAAAGCTTCAGCAAATGGAATGTTAATATGCAATTTTTTAAACATTTCTAAGAACCTAGCAAACTGTTGCTTTTGTGCTTGTTGCGTGCTTTTCACCGGATAAGGAGGCTTCTCAAAGCGGGAGAAATCCATTGGCTTATTTGGAGGTACATAATTTTTCTCTTGCTTACTTGTAGATGCTTCTATATCATGTGTTGCATCCCTTGTGGTGTTTTCTTCTTTAACTCCTTTTTGAATCATTGTTGGATTCTCCGGAGGTGTAAGTACCTTTCCACTTCTAGTGGTTATTGCTTTCTCATGCTCCCTAGGATTCACAATGGTGTCACTTGGAAACTGTCCTTGAGACCTTTCAACTAATTGTTTTGCTAATTGCCCAATTTGACTCTCAAGATTTCTAATGGAGGCATCTTGGTTTTTATGATGAGCTCTAGTCTCATTAATGAAGGCATTGGTGGCCTGGATGTGCTCATTAGTTGTCTTGGACAGTTGCAACATCACCTTTTCCAGCTCTGATGGTCCTTTGGGAGGAATTGGTGGAGGCTGCAAATAGTTGTTAGATTTATAATCTAGACCACCACCTTGGATTCTCCTTTGGAAATTATTCCCCATGGCATTGTTTTGATTTCTCTGGAAATTTTGTTGAGGCCTTTGATCGTACCAAAGTCCATTCACCTGCACAGGGTCAGCTCCTACTAATATAGGACATTCATTAGATTCATGCTCACATTGGCAATACTCACATGTGGTAGGTGGCATTCTGTTGGATGAAACTTGGGCTGCAGAGACCTGGAGTTTGTCAATTTTTGCATTTAAATTGGCTAGTTGTTGGGCCAATATTTTCTGTTCAGCCAGCATTGCATCATTACTTCCTAGCTGGATGACTTTCCATTTGGGCTGAATTGGGGAGCGTTCATTTTCATCACAGACTAGAGAGTCAATCAATTCATATGTCTGAACTGCAGTTTTTGATCTTATTGAACCACCAGCTGCAACATTAACAATAAGTCATGATTCAGGTATCACACCATTAAAGAAAATACGTACCTTTTTACCTACAGACATGTCATACTGTGGACACCTCCGAATCAGCTCTTGAAATCTATTCCATGCTGCATACAAAGTTTCCCTCTCATGTTGAGTGAAATTGGTGATCTCATTCACCAACCTATTATATTTATCCATTGAAAAATATTGAGCGAAAAACTTTGCAACTAGTTCTTCCCAAGTGATTATACTATTTGAGGTCTGTCTATCTAACCATCTAAGTGCCTTCCCTTTAACAGCAAAAGGAAACAACCTCAATCTTATAGCGTCATCTGACACTCCTTGGTGTCTAATGGTATCATAGATTCTCAAAAATCTATCAATGAAATCGTGGGGATCTTCATTATCTTCCCCTCTAAACTGATTGCATTCCACCAATGTAATCAATGAAGGATGAAGATCAAAGTGATTCGCTTCTATTGGTGGTCTCACAATACTGGAGTTTGGTCTAGTGAACAATGGAGCCAGAATATCCTTCATTAGTTCATCTTCCGGTCTTGGCTGGTTATTTCCTCGATCAGCCATGTCTGATTCAGAGATTGAATCATAATCAGAAATTTCTGCTTCTCTTTCTCTTTCTCTGGCTAGTCTCCTATTTCTTCTAATTGTTCTTTCTATCTCAAGGTCGTACTGTAGATGATCAGGATTAACTACACCTCGCATAAACTAAGAAAAGTAGTTTAGTAACAAAAGAAATTCCAATCTCAAGATATAAAGTTAATATAAAATTGGCTATTGCAATCCCCGGCAACGACACCAAAAACTTGTTGCGAACTTGGCAAGTGTACCGTTCGTTTCAAGTAATAAAGTGAGTAAGTAAAGTATCGTCTCCACAGGGATTGAATGCAATCTTATGTCAACTTAACGTCTTAGAAATTGGAAGACAAATAATGAGTTGAGAGAGTTTGTTGAGTTGTATTTAAGTAGCGTAAATGAAATGACAGAAATTTAACAAGAATGTAAGCGAATGTTAATTGGATTTTACTGCAGTAGTGAGAGATGATTGCAGTTAAGCACAATCCCGTATGATTCCTTCCTTCTATGCTTCGATTGATTATTAACTTGAATTACTTCTGATTACTCAGCTGATGTATTCTCCTATAAGTAGCTGAATCCTAATCCCTTAGTAATTTAACCCTTTGGTGAAATTAAAAACCCTAATCCCTTAGTGATTCCTTCTTAAACCAAGCATTAAGCAACACATCCTGAAATTGCTGCAACTACACATCCCTATACCTAGGCAATGTATAAATTGTTGTTTTACTCAATTCAGAAACTAGAATCCCAATATCCCTATTGTGAATCCTACCCCTAAACCTCTTAACAGAATGGCCAGTCCCAATTAAGAATAAAGCAATGAAGAACAGAATAAAACAAAGCAATTATGATAACTCTTATTAAAACCAATCAAGACATAGAGGAATTCTCACAGGTTCATGGCTCAACCACAATACAAGAATTTAGCCAAGCATACTCAGAACTGATAATATTTTCATTACTAGCATGTTCCTAGAGAGAATCTAAGAGAGGAAAAGAAAAGATTACACAGAGTTGTATCTCTGCAATTCCTCAATGTTTCCAAGCTTCTCCCAAGGTCTTCAATGGCTTCTTCTGTAGAATTCTTCAATAGGTCTGTCAAAAGCTCCCTTCTTTGTGACCCAGAGGTCTCATTTTATCCCCCAAAATGTTCTAGGTCTAAATCCAGTAATGAGGAACTGTTCCCCAAGCTGAATCAATTTCAAATCTTTTAAATCAGGAAACAGCGAGCTCGTGGCGCGATTCGCGTGAAGTCCCACGCTGATCGCGTGGGTTATTCGAATTGAATGCTTGAATTTTGATAGAATGGCGTGACTCGCGTGGATGGCCATGCTAACAACATGGCTTGTTCGAGCTATGGGGTTCTCTTTTGGTAGTCCCACGCTGCTCACGTGGATGGCCACGCTAACAGCGTGGCTTTTTCGAGTTGGAAGTCTGTGTTTCAGCATCTGGCGCGGATCGCGTGGTTGTTGGCGCTACTCACGTGGGCTCTTCGAACTGAATATTTAATTTTAACACTTCCATGATGATCGCGTGACTTGTTCGAGAGCAATGGCTTGCTATTAAATAATAATTCACGAATTCCTACTCTAATTTACTAAATCTTAAACAACTTATTAATTAATTAATCCTAAAAACTACTATATGCTAGAAGCATATCAAAGAGCAGCTGTTGAAAGTACTCAAGGAGCACAAAACTGCTATAGAATGGTGCATCTCTGATTTGGAAGGTATTAATCCCTCATTCTGCACTCACAAAATTCTTATGGAAGATGATATGAAGCCAGTGAGGCAACCACAAAGGAGACTTGATCCCACCATGAAAGAGGTGGTCAGAAAAGAGGTAGTGAAATTGTTAGATGCAGGGATGATTTACCCAATTGCAGACACCGCATGGGTGTGTCCAGTTCAAACCGTCCCTAAGAAAGGTGGAATGACAGTCATTCAAAATGACAACAATGACTTAATTCCCACAAGGACTATTACTGGATGGAGGATGTGTGTGGATTATAGAAGGCTCAATGACGCAACTAGAAAAGACCACTTCCCACTTCCTTTTATGGACCAAATGTTAGAAAGGTTAGCTGGTCATGATTACTATTGCTTCTTAGATGGATACTCTGGGTACAATCAAATCCCAGTGGCACCAGAAGACCAGGAGAAGACAGCCTTCATATGTCCATTTGGAGTGTTTGCTTACAGAAGAATGCCCTTTGGTCTATGCAATGCGCCTGCGACATTTCAAAGGTGCATGCTTTCTATTTTTTATGATATGGTAGAAAAAGGTTTAGAGGTATTTATGGATGATTTTTCTATTTTTGGCTCTTGTTTTGATTCATGTTTAGCTAATTTAGCTATGGTTTTAAAAAGATGTCAAGAGACAAATTTAGTTTAAAATTGGAAAAAGTGTCACTTCATGGTTCATGATGGAATTGTTTTAGGCCATACAATTTCTAAAAAAGGAATAGAGGTTGATAGAGCTAAATTGTTATTAATCGAAAAATTACCTCCTCCTATTAATGTTAATGGTGTGCGGGGTTTCTTAAGGCATGCAGGATTTTATAGGAGGTTCATCAAAGACTTTTCCAAGATTGCAAAACCTCTCAGCCAATTACTTGAAAAGGGAGTAGAATTTTGTTTTAATGAAGCTTGTATTGTTGCATTTAATGTATTGAAAAATAAGCTTACTATCGCACCTATTTTAATGGCCCCTGATTGGAATTTACCATTTGAACTAATGTGTGATGCAAGTGCTTATGCAATTGGTGCTGTTTTAGGACAAAGAAAGGATAAGCGTCTACATGTTATATATTATGCTAGTAAAATTTTGAATAAAGCACAAGTTAATTATGCCACCACTGAAAAAGAAATGCTAGTTGTAGTGTATGCATTAGACAAATTTAGGTCCTATTTGGTTGGTTCTAAAGTTATTATTTACACTGACCATGCCGCTCTTAAATTTTTGATGACTAAGCAAGATGCAAAGCCACGCTTTTTACGTTGGATGCTTTTATTTCAGGAGTTTGACTTGGAAATCAAGGATAAAGTCGGGGTGGAAAACAAAGTACCTGATCACTTGTCAAGGATTCAAGAAAAGAGTTTGCAAGATAAACCAGAGGTGGAAATAAATGAATCTTTTTCCTGATGAGGGGGTGATGGCAATCCAAGTTAGCCCATGGTTTGCAGAGATGGCCAACTACAAAGCTGTAGGTGTAATGCCTGAGGATCTCAATTGGCAACAGAAAAAGAAGTTCCTTCATGATGCGAAGAGGTATTTATGGGATAACCCTTTCCTTTATTTTCAATGTACTGACGGGGTTATTCACAGATGTGTAACTGAGTCAGAGGCACCTAAAATCCTTTGGCATTGTCATGCCTTGGATTACGGAGGACATTTTTGAGGAAATAGGACAACACAAAAGGTCTTGCAGTGCGGTTATTATTGGCCAACACTATTCAAAGATGCAAGAGATTTTGTGGACAAATGTGATAATTGTCAAAGGACGGGAAATATCTCTCGTAAAGATGAGATGCCACTGAATAACATCCAAGAAGTTGAGTTGTTTCACATATGGGGAATTGATTTTATGGGACCCTTCCATAAATCATATTCTAATCAATATATCTTGGTTGCGGTGGATTATGTGTCTAAATGGGTAGAGGCTGTGGCTTTGCCAACCAATGATGCGAAGGTAGTGGTATCGTTCTTGCGGAAGAATATCTTCACTCACTTTGGAGTACCGAGGGCCATTATCAGTGATGGGGGAACCCACTTTTGCAATAAATAGTTTGCGAGCTTGCTTGCCAAATATGGAGTCCATCACAGGGTCGCCACACCATATCATCCTCAAACAAGTGGGCAAGTAGAAATTTCTAACCGAGAGCTAAAAAGGATTTTAGAAAAGACAGTTGGGAATTCTAGGAAGGATTGGGCCTCGAAGCTTGATGTCGCACTGTGGGCATATCGAACTGCATTCAAAACACCTATAGGTATGTCACCATTCTGATGGAGGTCCAAGACAAAATAAAGGTCTAGAAGGGGAGCTTGAAGCACTTCCTTTGGTGAGCTTCAAAGGACCAATGGCAAGAGCTAGGACTCAAGCACTTCAAGACCATATTCAAGCCAATTTGGGCAAGCATGAAGTTGCACACCATATCAAGGATGACAAGAGCTGGATTTTGATGTCCCAAATCCAATTTAATTCAATAAATTCCAGCACTTGTTAAAAGAATACAATAAAACATTTGTAAATAAGTTGCTACTGCTTTAATCGATTATTTTGCTAGTGTAATCGATTATAGGATGTTTAGAAGCAATCAGAAATAAGCTCTTGCTACTTTAATTGATTATTTCGTCGAAATAATCAATTACCAAAATGTTAGTTGTAAGCAGGAATCATGACCTTACTGCTTTAATCAATTATTTGGTTAGTGTAATCGATTATTTCAGTTTCTAACTGATTTAGTCGATTACAATAGCGAATTAATCGATTATACCAATCTGAGATGGCCACTGCACATTTTTGGAAAGCCAACGGTCACTTAGCTAAAGCTTGTTCTACAAGCTACATTTGGGCTTTATTTCAGTTTGCATTTACATTACATTTAATGTCATTTAGCCTATTAATTTGTGGTCTATATAAGCCACTCACAAACTGATTGTAAGGATCTTTTGGATAATTGAATACAATTTCTGAATTGTGGTGAGAGTTTTGTCCCTTGTTCTTAGTCAAGAACTTCTTGTTTCTTATCAATGGCCTCCCAGCTATTGTGGTCATTCTTGCAAGACTTATTGGAATTCCTATTCTATGGTGTCATTTCCAATTCATTCCTAGTCTTCTTCCATAATCCATTTCTGAAATTAGGAAAGTATAAACAGCCCCATTCAAGAGAAGAGTTGCATGCTCTATTTTGAAGTTCAATTGAAGATTGACTTCCATTGCAAGGAAGATCAAGGAAAAAGGTGCTAAGATTCAGGTCAATAGCACATCATTTGGTATCTAGAGCTTAATCCTTGTGGAATTCTTCTTCAATTCCAGTTTTAGGTTTTCTTCAAAGGTAAAATTCTGCATAAATCCCAAAAATGAAAATCCATTTCAATTCCTTGTTTCTTGGTCTTTTCCTTTGATTCTTGGTGGTTTGGGCTTCTTGTGTGTTCAGCCACAAAACCTTAGTGTTTTCTTCAAGTTCTATGTGAATTCTTGTTCTTATGTTCTTCATGTGTTCTTGATATTTTTCTGATTTTCTAGCTTTGATTCTTGTCAACTTTTGTTTGTAGTGTTTTTGTGTTGTGTAACCACTTGTTTTGATTCTACTCTCATGCCTAAACTGAATTGAGTTGTTAGAAGCAAATTTTACAGTTGTTATACATCATATTTTAGTGATTCATTGAATTTCTTTAAGGATTTTTGAACTTGTTCAAAAGAAAAACAAAAGCTGAAAAAAGTTTGTGAAAGAAACAATCCTAAAGCAAAAGAAAAATACACCAAGTGTACAGCCAAAGACATTATTGATTAGTGGCTGGAAAGAAAGAAAGAAAAACAGAATTTAGAAGCAAAATTACAAAATTACAAGTTCCAAAAATTTCCTTTGAACAACAAAATCAAGTGAACTTGTATGACATGCAAATTTGATGAAATTTGGCTTCTAGCAATTGAATTTATTTGGCATATCCTCCTTGTGCAGTTTGGTACAACCATAGTATTCCTTGAGTTGTCTCATTAAAGTCCAATTTGAGTTGTGCTTTTCTAAATTTTGCTTTGTTGCTTGTCTCTTAAAATTTCCAAGGTTTTGTCTTGGAGTTTTCTTGTTCTTTGGACTCTTGAGTCTAGCCTACAATCATTTCCTATTTCACTATAGTAAAGAGGCTTGATTTGATTAGAAGTTTTTGCTTAAGAACTATAGAGAGGAATAAGAGTGGAAAAAGGCAAGAGAGAACATTATAGAAAGAGCCTAGATTAAGAGTGGCAAACACTTAGAGAGTGGTGAGAATTTCTTTATATACTTGTGTTTTGCTAACCATTTTTTTTGAAGGATGAGTTCAAGTGGAGGAGAGGCTTTGTCACCTAGGACCTCTAGGTTGATGAAAGTTATGACAAAACAAATGAAAGACTTAAAAACCGAATTGGAGGCCAAAATTGAGGGGAGACAAAGGAGGAGTCAACCAATGGAAAGTGTGGATGGAGAGGCTCATAATGGTAGAAGGTTGAGTGAGTATGCTTCTTCTTATGGAGTAAATTATTATGATGAGAGGAGTGAGAGGGAAAATAGAAGAGAAAATCATAGGAGACACAATCCTAGGAGGCAAAATAGAGATAATGAAGAAGAGACGGTGAGAAGAGAGGAAAGAGATGGAAGGAATGGAGGATTGAGTGGAGTGAAAATATAAATTCCAAAATTCCTTGGCAATAATGATCCGGAAGAGTATTTTGAGTGGGAGATGAAAATAGAACAAATTTTCTCATGCCAACATTTTGAGGAAGAAAGAAAAATTACTCTAGCAACTTTGGAGTTTGGTGGTTATGCTTTGACATGGTGGAACCAAATTCAAGTGGATATAGGGAGGATGAGGAGACAAAGAGTAAATTCTTGGGATGACTTGAAGGCATGCTTGAGAGGAAGATTTGTTCCAGCTTATTATGCAAGGGAAGTCCATAACAAGCTTCAAAGACATTTCCAAGGTGCCAAAAGTGTTGATGAATACTATAAGGAAATGGAGTTGATGATGATAAGGGCTGAAATTGTGGAGGTTCAAGAAGAAACAATGGCTAGGTTACTTCATGGCTTGAATAGAGAAATTCAAGATGTGATAGAGCTACATTCATATGCAACAATTGAGGAGTTAGTCCACAAAGCTCAAAGGGTGGAGCAACAACTAAAGAGGAGAAAAGCTTCCAAATTCTCCAAGGGGGCTGAAACTTCCAGCTGGAGGGACAAGCCTAAAAGGGAGGTTTCTCCTAGGAAAAATAAAGAAGTAAAGGTGGAGAGCCCAAGATAAAAAATTGTGGAGCCAACTCCAAGAAGATCAAGCAATATCAAGTGTTTTAAGTGTCTTGGCAAGGGACACATTGCTTCTCAATGTCCTAACAAGAGAACTATGATTTTGCTTGAGGATGGAGGCATAAGAAGTGAGTCTTCCAATGACTCAAATAGTGCTTCAAGTGAAGAAGAAAAAGAACTCACACTAGTAGAGGCAGAAGAGGGTGATCTCTTGATGGTAAGGAGAATGTTGAGCAAGTTTTGCCTAGAAAAAGAGGAGACTCAAAGAGATAATATTTTTCACACAAGGTGTTTGGTAAAAGATAAGGTATGCTCACTTATCATTGATGGTGGGAGCTGTACCAATGTTGCTGGTACAAGACTTGTGGAGAAATTACACTTGCTAACCACAAAACATCCAAAGCCATACAAGCTACAATGGCTTAGTGAAAGTGGAGAAGTGGTTGTAAATTCTCAAGTGCTCATTCTTTTTTCTATTAATGCTTATCATGATAATGTTCTTTGTGATATTGTTCCAATGGAGGCTGGTCATATCCTTCTTGGTAGACCATGGCAATATGATAGAAAAGTGATACACAATGGCATGGAGAACACTTTTGAGTTTGAGCACCTAGGCAAGAAAATTATTTTGAGGCCTTTGACTCCTAGGCAAGTGTGTGAGGATCAAATAAAGATGAAAGAAAAGAGAATTGAGGAGTTGAAAAAAAATACTGCACCTAAAAAAGAGAAAAAAAGTGAGGTGCCAAAGAGAAAAATTAGTGAGAAAAAAAGAAAGGAAAAAGAAAATGATAACAAAAAAAGTCATGAGATTAAAGAGAGCTTGTTCTTGAGTGAAAAGAAAATTAAGAGAGTGTTATTGGCATAACAACCTCTTTATTATATGCTTCCTAACTCTCTTTATTTACAGCTTGAAAAGGTAGGTGAAAAATTGCCCAAAGCTATGCAATCACTTTTGGAAGAATATCATGATGTTTTTCCAAAGGAAGTGCCTAATGACTTGCCTCCCTTGAGAGGCATAGAGCATCAAATTGATTTAATTCCAGGTTGTGCACTCCCTAATAGGCCAGCTTATAAGAATTCACCAATGGAAGCAAAGGAGATACAAGCACAAGTAGAGAAGTTGCTTGAGAAAGGGTGGATCCGTGAGAGTGTGAGCCCTTGTGCTATGCCTATTATTCTTGTGCCTAAGAAGGAGGGGACTTGGAGAATGTGTACAGATTGTAGGACAATCAACAACATCACCATAAGGTATAGGCATCCCATCCCTAGACTTAATGATCTTTTAGATGAATTGCATGGTGCTACTATTTTCTCTAAAATTGATCTTAAGAGTGGTTATCATCAAATAAGGATGAGGGAAGGGGATGAATGGAAAACGGCTTTCAAAATAAAATTTGGGCTTTATGAATGGTATTTATGCCTTTTGGTTTACTAATGAACCTAGTACTTTTATGAGACTTATGCATCATGTACTTAGACACTTTATAGGCAAATTTGTGGTTGTGTACTTTGATGATATTCTTGTTTATAGTGCCAATTTAAATGATCATTTAATGCATGTTAAAAGTGTCTTGGAGGTGCTTAGAAAGGAAACCTTGTATGGAGCAATTGATAAATGTTCTTTTTGCACTTCACAAGTTGTGTTTCTAGGTTTTGTAGTAGGTGCTCAAGGAGTCCAAGTGGATCAAGAGAAAGTGAAAACCATCATGGAGTGGCCAACTCTTACTAGTGTGAAAGATGTTAGAAGTTTTCATGGTTTGGCAAGTTTTTATAGGAGATTTGTTAAGGATTTTAGCACCATTGTTTCTCCTTTGAATGAATTGATGAAGAAAACCGTGAGTTTCTCTTGGAAGCAAGAGCATGAAATTGCTTTCCAAACATTAAAGGATAAATTGTCTCATGCACCTATTCTTGCATTGCCTAATTTTAATGCTTCTTTTGAATTGGAATGTGATGCATCTAATGTAGCCATTGGGGGGGTTTTAATTCAAGATAAACATCCTATTGCTTATTTTAGTAAGAAATTGAAGGGTGCATGTTTGAACTATTCCACTTATGATAAAGAA